>CM055956.1:122124237-122344767 GCA_029490685.1 Schizonepeta tenuifolia
AAAGACTCAATTCTAAGAAATCGACAACATAAAGCTCAAGGCAGCTGAGAGTTCAACTGTTCTTCTTCAGACAGATGAAGATAGCGGTCATATAGAACATCAGCTGAAGACCACTCAGATGAAGATCAAACTTCTCAATTGACTAACCATTGTTGAAAAACTAAGGTTGAGATTTGAAATTCAAATAAGAAAGTCACGTGAAGGTTTGACGTTCTGTCATTACCTCATTTGGCCCAACACAAGGTTGTCTCAGATGGAAAACAGAAGTTCACAGTTGCCAAATCAAGAAAGTCTGCAGGGATGAGAGACAAGCCATCGCTTTCAAAGAATAGAGATCAACGGTTCATCCAACGGCTAGTTGATTCTCTCCGCCTATAAATAGAGGCATTCATTCATTCACCAAGTGAGAAGACTGAGAAGACAGACAAGTGCAAGACCAAAAAGAGATAGACGAGCAAACATCACCAGTTGAGAGTTCATATCGCAATCGAGCAAAACTGAATTCAATCTCTAAGAACATCACTAGTTGAGAGTTCCTAGAGTGTTAGATTCTGTCTTGGTGTTTTTAGATCTGAGTTTGAGTCTTCATTTGTTCAAGCCTAGATCCTAGCTCACATTCTTGTTCGAGCTAGTTGTTGGAAAAACCCACCCTTTACACACACCCTTCAAAAGGTTGTTAGGATACTACTCTTCCTGAAATTGAGTAGATAGGTTGATAAGTACCCGTAAAATTATCTGTAAGGTTGATAAGTACCCGTAAACTTATCGGAACGGTTGCAAAGCTCGCGTAAGCTTTGTGGTTTGTCCTAAAGAAACTGGACTGAGTTGTGTGGACTCACAACTCCCCGTGGACGTAGGAGTTATCTCCGAACCATGTAAATCCTTGTGTGTTTGTGTTTTTAGTTCAATTACTTCTTATTGCATATACAACTGACCAACCAACCAGCATACAAAAACTGCTTCTTTGCATATCAACTGTCTTGGTTATTGACCGACCTTGCATAAGCGTGAGTCATATTTATACGAGTTATTTTCCACCATATTCCGCACAGCACCACTCTTCCAGCTGAGTACTCTTACTCAGTTGTAAATCCAGCTGAGTCTCTTTTTACTCGGTTGTGTTATTTTCAAGAGTTGTTTTAAAAAAATTTCCTATCTGGTGTATTCCCCCCCTCCCCCCATACACCAGAACTCATATCGGGATCATCAGGCGGGTATCAGGCATCTGGTACTATTGGTATATTTGTTTTGGTACTATTTTAGACTTATTAGTTCCAATTGTTCCAAAGTGTTGCTACTATAGGAACAAACGGAATCCATTTGTACCAATAATACCGAGTCACGAACAACAAACATAAAAACACACATCGGAAATAACTCCGGCGAACAAGGGCGAGGCTTCACCACCACCAACAACAAAGTCGCAATATCAATGCAACCTCAATTGCGGTGCCAAAAATAGAAAAACAACCGACAGTGGCGCAGGAAAACGGAAATAACATTCCGACGACGGAAAAAGCCCTAAAAATCGAATCATGGTCCGATTTCCCCCAAAATCTGAGCGATTTGAACGAAATTTGGGATGAAATTGATCGGAATTAACTTCCTAAGGTGATGAACGGATTTAAATTTCGATTAAATTAGTAGAAATAGGGCATCGATTGAGAAAGATAGCAGCATAAAATTTTCTGCTGCAAGTTGGTACAAAGAATCATATTTGTATCAGATGTACCAAACCGAGCCGAACCCGCCCGTGTCTAGACCCGCGACCCGTGCCCTTCTTATTAAGGGCAAATCCGTTCTAAATTCAAAAAAATGGTCAGAATTTATATTTATAACGAAAATGGACTAAAATTTATACTTTAATATTTATTATAGTTATATCACATGACATTCTCTATTCCAAATTTCAAATAATAGGGTTGATTACATTACATTGTAAACAAACATCGAGGTAATTAGTATTTGATAAATTTGGAAAATTAAGATAAAATTGAGAACTAGCGCAAAAAATGTTAGAAGTATTCGAAATATTTCGCTTGTTCAACGAAAACATGCATTCGGAATTTCTTCCAATAAAAAAACGTGCATTTAAAATTCAACGTGAATTCCTCAAAACAAAAAAAACAATCCACGTTTTAGAAAGAAAAGAAAACTCACTAAATTCCAAAAGGCAAATTCTCTAGTGAGACTATCTCACATTGTGAAACCGGATTGACACGGTTCGGATCCGATCAACCGTTGACTTTTTTTTTTCGAATTTCCTTTTTCTTTTTTTGTTTTGTTTTTGCAACAAGTCCATATGCACATCACCATATATTCATATGCATTGCATTGTTTGTTCATATGCACAACCTTTTTTCACTTGTTTTTTTTAATCATGTCATATGCACTTCAAAGTGTATCTACATGCGCAAACATGTTAACCGATATGCACCATATTCTATTTCCATATGCACAGCCAATTTTCGATTTTTGTTTTTTAAATTTTCAAATTTATTTTGCACTATTTTTTTATTTGTTTGCCTTTTCGTTGTTTTATTTGTCGCTTCTTCTTTGGATAAGATTCGAGCGAGGGAAGCCAAAGGCATCGGAGCGAGCTGTAAAAATTCAAATTGTTGCCCGACGATTATCCTTATATTAGTAATCGGAGCGAAGGCGGAACCGTAAAATCGGAGTCTAAGGCTCCATCGGAATTAAAAAAAATGTAAATAAAAAAAATGAAAAAATAAATTAGAAAAAGTTGGTGCATATGGATAGGGGTGAGTATTCGGTTATTCGGTCACCGAACCGAACCGAATTGCAAAAACCAAATTAAAACCGAATTATATAATAAATAACCGAATCCGAACCAAACATGGCTAAAACCGAACAAAATCGAACCGAAATATTTCGGTTCGGTTTCGGTCAAAACCAAATAAACCGAAATAAATACACAATATATTTCTATATTTTAAATAAGTAATTAACATTCAATATTCAAAATTCCAAATCTGAAAAAAGTAATAATACAAATTCTAAAACATCTTTAACCAAACATAAATAAATCAGTGATGTTTGTTGATGTTCCGGGTCCAAAATTCCAAACATCTTAAGCAAAACATAACCAAAATTCCAAAACATATATATAAAAATTAATAATAATCATTTTAATTTTTAAATATATATAAAAATTAATAAATTATTACATTAATTATTAATTCGGTTCGGTTTTCGGTTAACCAAATATTTTTTTTCAAAAATCATATCCAAACCGAAAAACCGACATGTTCAAAATTCAAAATCAAAACCAAACCGAAAACTAAATTAACCGAACCGAATTAGTATTTCGGTTAGGTTCGGCTCGATTTTTCGGTTTTAACCGAATTTTGCTCACTCCTACATATGGATACTCTTCGATATGCATATGAACATTAAATGGTGTGCATATGAATATATGGTGTTGTGCATATAGGCAAAAAAAATCGAAAAAAAAGGCGCGCGTCTCATCTTGTGAGACGCGTCTAAAGAGACAAACTCATTCCAAAATTAATTAACAACCTACCTTTCGACAAAACTCATTTTATCTATTAAGTACAGCTAGCTTAAGAATATTAAATTCCGACTCAAAAAAGTAAACTTAAGACATTTAACAATTTTTCCTTTCATATAATTTGAATTATTTTCTTCTAAAAATTTTTAGCTTTCTTGTCAACTAGTGCAAACATTACGTAGTCGGGCGGTTTTTGCCCATTATGAATACTTCGAGTTTCATGTATTGACAATATTGTGACTTAGTAATAAATAATCTTTTTGTAACAACCAAAAATATTTAAATACAATTAAACCGAGAGCTGGCACTCGTAGTACGGACTTTTTACTACTTCGACGTGCAATTTCGAGATTCCATGTAAACTAGAATTATTGACTTATTCTTTGCTAGCTAAACTACTTAATTAATTTACCCAATACATACAGTATTGGAATTTAAGGCCCAAATCTATTCATAAGATGGGCCCAACCTACTAACGCCCAAATGCACAAGCTCTACTACTACTTCCGTTCTGTTATTTTTTCCTTTTATTCATTTTTGGACTGTCCCATTATTCTTGACGACAAAAACTCTCAAGTCTCCACGGTATAGATACCCGCGATCCGACCTGATCTAGTTAACCCGAGTTTGACCTGGATCAACCCTTTTGACCAGATTTTTTTTTTCCATTTTTTATTTAATTGCATTTTTTACCCCTTTTTTTGTTTGCCGCTCTTCTATGGTCAAGATTCGAGCGAGGGGAGCCGAAAGCCTTGGAGCGAGCCGAAAAGGTCCAAATTATTGTCCGCCGATTATCCTTATTTTAATAATAGGAGCGAAGGCAGAGCCGTAAAATCGGAGCCGAAGGCTCCGTTGGGACAAAAAATCTGGAAATTAAAAAAAAAATGTGCGGCGCGTGTTTTTTTCAAATTTTTTTTTCTTATTTGAACATAGACAAGATGAGAGAGACGTAGAGAATATTATATAATATAATAAAATACTCTAATAAATATACATTCTACTCCTAATATTTTTTTCATTAATACTCGTGCACCAAGAAAACGAGAAAAGAATAACACGAGGGAAGGAGTTATGGTAATAAATAAAAAGAATTATGTATTCTTTAATCTTTATTATTATGAGGCATGTTTTCTGGATTTAAAAGGGAAAAAACACTATTAAAAGGAAAAGACTATTTTCACAAAACATAGACTCCAGTTTTTATTTGAAATCCGAATTGATTAATCATTGATATCAACAAATGAAGTCTAGTTACTCGAGCCCAATTTATTTAACCATTTAAATTCAACAGGCAATCCGAAAGATTCCGTAATTTGTAGATTTCGAGTTTGGCATCTGAAGTACTAAACACTAGAAGACGATTGAGGTGGATAATTAGGACGGTTGTACGATTCATGATAGAGAGTTTTTTTAGGTCTATAACTTTGAGTAAGTTGTAATAGAAGTATAAATTTTTATGAGTTTGTAATTGTAGGTTAATATTTAAAATATTTGACAATTGAAGGATAATATTTAAAAATTTAGCTATTCGAGGAAAAAATTAAGCCCGATTGGATCAAATTACACATTTTTCTCAATCCGGTGCCTACGTGGACTTTATATAAGCAAAATTTATATCGCATTTTGTGCAACATTTTGTTTAAACTTCTAACCATTTTATGAGATTAATTTGGCCATATTTTAAAACTAGACAATGTGGAGAATATTCTACTTTCGAAATTGAAATATTATGTGTTAGTTTAGTCACATTTACCTTATTTAAAATATTTAATATTTTATATTATTTAATGTTTGAAATTGCTTCCAGTTAATCAATCTGGGTACATGTGTATTTGCTAAATAGTTTTTGTTGGCTATATTGGATATTTAAGAATATTATTTGGTTGTGTTGATTACGAGACTGCAAAAGTTAATACTATATCTAGCCACGTAACCATCGGATCGCATAAATCATGCCATGTGGAAAAAATATGTAATTTGGTCTAATCGGACTTAAATTTATCCTTCAATTACCAATTTTTTTAAATATTGTCCTTCAATTACCAATTTTTTTAAATATTGTTCTAAAATTGCAAATCCATAAAAATTTGTCCTTATATTACAACTTGCCCAAAATTACGGGCCTAAAAACTCTCTACTCTACGATTAATAATTAGTTCTAAGCTGAATTTTTATGTGGTTAAGATCGTGATTTAATTAATTGTTATAATATAAATAGTTGTTCGATCTTCAATTGAATGTATCCGAAATAATATAGTGAAAATTTATGATTTAACATAGCTTCCAAACATAATATAGTTATGACTTGAACAAACAATTCTAATGTGTTTTTCATTGCTTTGGTAATTATTAATTTGTAGTGACGGCATCTGCAATCCCTCTGTATTCTTAAAAAAACATCAATTTATCATGAAAATGACATGGGCCATCAGAGAGAGCATGACGTCTGTCATTTGATCTCATCTCATGATTCTCATCTCCTCTCACTATAAAGAAACGACAACAAACATTATCACCACATATTATCAAAGATTGACATTTATTTATATAGTTTTTTATGCTTAAAAATACTGCGTATTATTATTATTATTATTATTATTATTTTTATTATTATTATTATTATTATTATTATTATTATTATTAGTAGTAGTAGTATGTATTATTGGGAGCGGTGGGTTCAATTATTTGCATATTTACTGTAGATAGCCGATTTATTGTTTTGCCCTTCCAAGAAATGAACAAATAAAAGTAATAAACAAATGAAGCATTTCTTTTTTATATCATTTTTCAATTTAATGTTTTCAATAATATTTTTCTAATATATTAGATTAAAATAAAAATATAAAAAATTATATAAAATAATATTAATATTAACAAAATAAGGATGATATCCAAAAAATTATGCTCACATAACGTTGCTAGCATATTGAATCTCATACTCTTTCATTTTTAGGGCAATACCAAATAACTTCATACTTAATTTTGTCAGACTCATACAATCAAAATTTTCCCTTACCCTTATTTTTCTCCACGCACAACAATTACGTCTTAGGAAGTTATTTCTGAACCGGAGACAGTACATAAGTATAGTTAATATAGTGTAAACATACAGTATAAGTTGTTAGACGAATTAATTTATTACTAATCAAGATAATATAAATACTAATATTAGTACAGAACTATATTGTTATTATTTTAATGCAAATGGAACAATTATGAGCGATGTTTCCGGTGTGAACTCACAAGAAACCAGTTTTTTAAACACAAATTCAGAATTCATTATTTTTTTCAAGGAAAGAAAAAAGTCATGTCAATTTCTAATGAAGATTCCCATTATACTTTCTTCGTCGTTTCCACGAAAAGGCAAATCACGCTTCTGAATAAATAATTACTGAACCGGGCTCGACAAATTTGACTGTGGCTTTTTTCATGTGTTTTATTTCCCTAATTATTTAATTATTTATCATACGTTTCATATTTTTTTTTCCAGCGCGTTTTACTCCATCTCTCAATTAGTCAATGGTCAATTGTAGCTAGTTGACAATCTAACAACTCCACCAAAAATTAATCAAATTTATTTGAAATATATTTTACATTCTATAAATTGAGACAAAACCCTAACCATACTTTCCCAAACACATCATCTCCAAGAATCTCCTCCTTACAAATAAGCATCATTTTGCAAACTAATTTTCATTCCGATAATTAAAGATCGAATCTATGTCCATGGCGAGTACTTCTTCTATCATCATCTCCCACACTTCTGCAGCCGGCTTTCAATCGAAACCGAGTACGAGGTTTCCGGCGTTGACTTGGAATCCCATGTCAAGACTAGCCGTTTCAAAGTGCAAGAACGATGAATTGAGCTTCTGGGGCGGCAAGCCAACACTCCAATATGCTAACACAAATACTAGGTGAGAACTGCGTGAAAAAAAAATTTGACATCTTCTATTGCATAGGTTGTTCAGTTCAGTCTCGGTTTCTCGAAAACTACTAGTACACACTACGTGTATGTTCGCGATCTATTGATCGGTACTGTAGTACAAGTGATGTGTACAATAAGCGTTGGATCAACGCTATTTTGCAATAAAGGATTCAACTTTTTTTAACTGTTCTTTTTTTAAATTTCTATTTTAGGAAATCTTTAGTTGTGTATGCTAATACTGCACCTGGAGTTCCACCGGCTTCTGGCCCACCATCTTCTTCAAAACCCATGTAAGTAGCATCACATTCTCTCTCCTCCCTCTCTCTCTCTTTCTCTCTCTGACAAGAAAAGTGGATTACATGATGAAACAGGAGCTGGTTAATCGGAATGGTGCTATCATTCATTCTACCATTCTTCACAAGCAAATGGGGCCCACTGAGGGTGATTAAAGGTAAGAATTAATTAATATTAAGTGCACCATTAATCTGAGATGATTTGTTAATATTGGATGCTGATGATAAAGAAATGGAAATGCAGATAAGCTAGAAAGTACGGTTCAGTCGGTGGAGGATGTAGTGGAGGCGGTGGAGAGGGTGGCGGAGAGCGTCGACAAAATGGCGGAGGACTTCGCCGACGATCTGCCGCAGGGGAAACTGCGGGATCTTGTTGAAAAGGTTGAAAAACTGGCGGAGAAAACAGCTAAGACGGCTGACTGCCTCGATGACGTCATTGATAAGGTATAATTAATTAATCCTCATTAATTACTAGTATTATTATTCTTTTTGTTTGTCTTTATGAGCACTTGAAATTCAGTATCGCAGTTTTGGTATCTTTTGATAAATTCTGAAGGATTAATTATAATTTTATAATTAAATATGACAATATGAGTAATATACTCAAATAGAAAATATTTTCCATTAATTGTAAACAAATTCATAACTAATCATAATATATAATTTTAGTAACAAATGTTGATTATCATCCATCGTTTTTATAATAATTTTATGTTTATAATAAATTTAATAATGAGACATGAAAATATTGTGGCACTTGGTTTTATCATTTTAAACTTGATAGTGTCGTCATTATTGCGGGTCTTCTTCTTAAGAAAACAAATAAACGGGGTTTAGCTTGACTAACTAGACTTGTCTATTTTCTTATATATATATATTTGTTCTTATCTCACTTTCATATAAATCTTGACTGATTCTTCGTGAAATTAAATAATTATGCAAGTTGTATTAGTTTATTTTATTTGTATTAATGATAGTTGTCAAGTTGATCATGTGCAACTGCAAGAAAACAATAATAAAGAACAATAAAATCCATAACGTACACCTAGATGTGTGACCAATGCTAATTATTTTCAATTTTACGCATTGTCTTGTGATCAACGAAAATGGCAAATTATGTTTTTTAATAATACTCTGCAGAGAACATATTATTAAAAGTAATTGGATCAAAGTTTTTCTAGGTTTTTTGTGTGTTGTTTTAATTCCAGCTGCTTATTTATTTCAAATTACATGAAAGTAAAATTCAGTTGCAATTTAAAAACTTAATGAAAAATTAATCAATTGTGCAGGTTCAAGAAGCTGGAGATCAAATGGACGAAGTCGTGGAGAATGCAATCAAAGAAGCAAAAGATAAAAAAGATATTTGACAAAACGTTGAATATTTATTAATTTTTAATAATAGTAACTTCGTCGAAGTTATTATTTGTATATAAATTATAAAAAAAAAGTCCTTTTGAATTTTCTAATTAATAATTTCTAGCAGTTTTGGATAATCTGTATTAGCTTTTCAAGGATCGAGTTCATTCTTGTTAGTTCCTTCGGGCATTATGATTCATCAATAAACAAGTTAAATTTAACGTAGCTGCATATTGCAAAAAGTTTGGAGATATGATGTTTGGTTACTAAATTGTCCAAATTACACTTTAAATTCTAGAAACAATTGTCAACTAGTTTAATGAGATGAAGATACAATGATATAAGAGTCGAGCATTTTTTTTAGGAACATTTTTATTTTTACTTTATATAAGAGTCTTTAGAGAAGTTATATCTTACTACCTCCGGTCCCCAAGTCTCTTCCTAGGAGGAAGTGGCACGGGTATTGACGAAAATGTTGTTGAGTTAGTTAGATTGTGTGCAGCGGATGTCTCGATCCGCCGTCTCGAGACACGCCGGCGACGAGACGGCCCGCTGCAGGAGGGGAGAGCTCGAGACGGTCCCGCCGCGTCGAGACTGTCTCGATCCGGGGTGTGCGGGACACGCGCTCGACACGAAAATTAGAAAAAAAAATCGGTCGTCTACAGCCACTCCACTCCCATCGATTCGCAGGTGGAGGTCTTGGAGGCGGTGGTGGTGGAGGAGGAGGAAAGGGTGGCGGAGGCGGGATTGGAGGTGGTTCGGGTTTGAGTGGAGGGTTCGGAGCAGGAGGTGGTTCGAGCGGTGCGGGTAGAGTTGGCGGAGGAGAGGAGGAGGAGGTGGTGGAGGCGGAGGTGAAGGTGGTGGTGTAGATGGAGGATCCCACGATGGTGGTGGATTTGGTGTTGGTGGGGGTGTTGGTGGTGGAGGCATTGGCGGCGGTGGAGGTGGAGGATTTGGTGGAGGCATTTGGGTGTTGGCGGTGGAGGCATTTCTCTCTTTTTCTTCAGCTTTTTTTTTTTTTCATTTTTTTAGTTTTTTTCTTCTTTAGTTTTTTTTCTTCTTTCATTTTTTTTTTTCATTTTTCTTCTTTCATTTTTTTTTTCTAATGTAATTTGTTTTTATTTCAAGTAATATATTTTTTTATGTCTAGTAATATAATTTTTTTAATTAATAAAATTTTTAAATTTTCTTATTAAAATTAATGTAAAATATATATTCAAAAATTAGATAGAGACAGTCTCACTGCAGCTCAGTATCTCTATCTCCAAAAAATTTAAAGAGACACTCCTTAGAGACACTACCACTACACATAGTTTTATGAGTAGAGAAAAAGTGATTGAATTAGTTGTGAGTGGAGAAAGGCTCCCACATTAATGATAGTGATATATTAATTAATTGAGATAGTGGTGGGCTATATGTAGTATTTTAAATAAATAATTTGATAAAGTAAGAGTAAGAGATAATAATTTGTTGTGTAGGTAGTGTCCAAAAATAGCTAGTAAGAAACTTGGGGACCGCTCCGAAAAGGAAAGATAGGAAGAAATTTGGGGGACCGGAGATAGTATTAAATCATCTACTATATGAAGATTGACACAAATTGTAAGGTGCGTTTACTTTGATAGAAAATTGTGGAAAATAAATATTTTAACCATTAATTCATTTTTTTCACACATTTACTATGGCTGTTAATTTTCTCCAAGTAAGATAGATAATTTTCCTGAGCAACATTTTTCATCATTTTCTCTCCAATTGTGGAAAATATTAACATGGGGGGAGGAGTGTGATAATATTTTTCATAGGAGAAATAACATAAAAATGGGGAAGGGTGGAGGACCATGTGATATACTAGTAAATTTCTTTTCCAATCTAGTAAACATGTGATAGAAAAGTGTGGAAATGACAATATTTTTTCTCATCTTTTCTTATTCATTTTTTTTTAATGAAAACTTTACAACCAAAGTAGACGCACCCTAAGTAGATTAACTAAGTTATAGAGCAGCTCATTCATTAGCGTTTTTAGCTACTAATCATTATATTACTAAAAGGAAAACAATTCTTGCTTTGAAAAAATCCTACGTGGCACCCCTCTTAATCTTTCATTCCTATTTATCTAAATTATCAAATTTTTGAATTTTTAATATGGATTTTAAATATCTACTAAAATTTTGTGTCCCACATCGGTTTTTCAACAAAACTTCACTTATTGAAAATCATATAAATACCTGGAATCAATGTGTATTTTTTCATCTTTTGCTCCACCAGTTTTATTTGGCCAATTTATTTATTAGTCAACCGAATAAATAACTATATTTTTATAATTTATTTTAATTTAATTTGATTAGCTGGCCGAATAAATAATTTTTTTTTTGTAGGGAACAAATTTATTAGTGGCCAAATAAATGGTTCCAAAATAATTTTGCTAATTTATTGGTTGATCGAAATTAAATTTTGAAATAGCCTTTGATATAAAAAAAATTAAATTGGTCAATTAATTGGTAGACGGACCAATTCCCAACCAACGGGTACTTCAACTAAGAATCACACTTGGCACATCTGCATTCTTTATTTTTATTTATTTTAATTTTTTATATGCATTTCTTTTTCACGTATTTTCTAAAATCTAAATTCGTCATCCATAAACTAAATTTTACGTTATTTGTAGTTGAGTTTTCAACTTTAAATAGTTCATAATTGGAATTAATGAATATTATTATACAGTTAAGGACGAGAACGAATAGTATAATCAATTTTTTTTAATTAAATTTTGGGTCTATATAAATTCTAAACGGATTTCCATAAATCATGCACTTATAAATCAAAACTGTGGTCCTTAGGCAGATTTCGACCTGCCACCTGACCGTAGATAAGCCAATTCCTAACCATCGGGTACCTTAACTTACTCACTAATAAATGGTGGATGAGCAGATTCCAAGACAGGCCGATTCTGAACCAACGATTCAAGATTTTTTAACGTAACCTTCATGGTTTCGTGTCGGAACCGTAGGGGCAGACGGAACAATTGCGAAGTGGTGGTTCAACTTTTTTTTTCTTTAATCCTGTGTTGAATTCATAATGTAGGGTATTTATGGTTGCTTTTATTCTTATAGACAATCTTCAAAGTTAATTATATTTTCTAAATCAATATGGGACAAGGAGTATTTGCAATAAAAAGCATTAATCTCAATCATAAAAAATCTGCGTGGAACAATCTCTTTGAGAGCAGAATATATAAAAATTTTACACGAGTTTAGTAGATTGCATAATCGAATGTTAAAACCTTAAATAAGTAACAAATAATATTTTTCTTAACCTATCACATATTACTATCTAATAATTTTATCAAATATAATTCTCCGTCGATTTTCGACGGGTTATACGCTAGTTATCTTCAAATGAAAGTTTGTGTAATGAGTCATTTCGTTCTTGTAATGGGTTTCTCTTAAAAGGAAAAAAAAACTTTACAAATTATTGAGAATGGTTATTACTATATTGATATGTAAACCATGGAAAGAAACAAAAATTATGAGAAATCCCACCTACCATTCTCATTACCCTTGCGATAAAATGTGCCTACTGTTAGGTAGAGCTACCCAATATTGTACTCTTATTTCGATGCTTTTAATTTTTCATGGTTAAAGTATTTATTTATTAAATTAAATGCATAAATAGTGGTATCACACATTATATATATACATGGATCGAGTATGATGTAATTATGGTTCAATCGTGGAATTTAAGATCACACTAATTAGTGTTAGTGTTAGTTTAATTTGAATATTTTTCTAGTTTCTTAGAAATAGATCAAAATACCAACTCATAAAAAAAAAAATTATAGATCAAAATATATCCTTATTTGCACATCCAACTATATATGAAAATCTTCACTTCGCAAATAAGTATAGGATCAAAACCTTACAGTTTCTAAAGTAAATTAAGCACAAATACTAACCAGAAACAATAATATATATGAGTTTGACTTTGCAATATTTAAGAAAATCCTCGAGGGCCCATCAGACTGAATTTCGTGCATGTGTTAGTTACATTAATGGAAATATATATATATATATATATATATATATATATATATATATATATATATTAAAAGTAATGAGATGGCAAAATGAATGCAATGCTTAGTTGTAAACGTTATCCCCATAATTTACTCAACGAAAATCATTGATCTTCTCTTAGATAATACTAGTAAAGTTAATTATAAAAATAAAATAATTATATTTTATTTAGTGTTTAGATTTTCAATTAGATTTTCTTTTATCAAATCTATATTACTTTTTCTTAGTGTTTAGATTTTCAATAGATAAAAGAATGGATAATTCTATTTTTTTCTTATCAAAATCTAATTGCATTTTCTATTAGTGTTAGATTTTCAATTAGACTCCTTTTATCAAAATCTATATTACTTTTTCTTAACTAGTGTAGGTGGCCAAAGTGTGTTCAAATGACATTATCCTAAAAGAAATATTTAACTCAAGATTGGTCTTTGGTCTGCTTGTGTGTTATATTGTGTTATAATTATTTTAGAGGGAATGTGGTGAAATACCCAATTTTTTTAACAAAAGTTACAAAATACCACCTTAAGTTTAAAAGTTGCAAAATACCACTTTGAATTGTAAAAAGTCTAATATACCCTTAATGAGTATACAAGAAGGCTAACTTTCATTTGAATCATACAAGAAGACTAATTTCATGTATGAACTTCCGGCGAAATTTTCCGGCAAAAAACTTCCGGCGAATTTCTCCGCGAAAAATTCCGGTGAATTTCTACGTCGAAAAATTTCCAACGAATTTTTCCGGCAAACATTCGAATCATACATGAAGCCTAACTTCATGTATGCATCATACACGAAGACTAACATTCATGTATGGATCATACAAGAAGCCTAATTCGTGTATGCATCATACACGAAAATTTTTGCCTCCAAAAAGTTCAAATTTGTAACATACATGAAGATAAGTTTTCATGTATGATACATACACGAAGACTGACTTTCATGTATTCATCATACACGAAAATTTTGCCTCCAAAAAAATCAAATTTGTATCATACATGAAGATAATTTTTCATGTATGATACATACACGGAGATAATTTCATGTATGCATCATACATGAAGTTAGGCTTCGTGTATGATTCAAATTTTCGCATGAAAAATTAGCCGGAAATTGTCGCCGGAAATTTTTCACCGGAAAAATTAGTCGGAAACATTTCACCGGAATTTTTTTAGCCGGATAAGATCGCCGGAAATTCATACAAGAAATTAATCTTCGTGTATGATACAAATTAAATGCAATCTTCTTGTATACATGAAGGGCATAAAAGTCCTAAACAAACTCAAAAGGGTATTTTGAGTTTTTTTTGAAAAAATAGCTATAATTTATCTTTTGTATTTGAGAAAGGGTATTTTGAGTTTTTGCTCATTATTTTATCACTTTTTTGTAACCATTTTGATGAATTCACTCTGGAAGGCAATGAAAGAGGAAGAAAAAAAAAATATCATCATTTCACTATGTGAATGATTTGGAAGATGAGAAATGTGATATTGTTTTTAATGCTTTTGATCCGACTATCACTAAAAGTGCAAAAGATGTGAAGATCAATTTCTGGAAGTGGGCTAATTGCACACTACCTTACTCTTTTTGCTATTACTTAACATTGGTGCCTACGCCCAAAAAGTTGTATTCCATCTAAGTTGTAACGCTGATGTTGTGTACTATGTAACGTGAGCACCCTTCATACAACTTATTTACCTTTAAAAACAATATAATACTTATATATTTAATTAATTGAAAGTCGCACATGCTTCACGTGCAAAAAATAGGCCATGGGTTCCCCATTAAATATGAACCTCTCCCCATTTATTTCTTCAATTGTGGTACTTCCTTCATCACAGAACAATTGTCTCGTTATTCATATTGGAGGGTCCCATAACATGTGGCTCGTTTTCAAATAAGGAAACAATTAACTCTTCAAAAATTGTGGGTCATACCACTTTAACCAACTTTTACTCTTCACTTTAATACCCATGACGAAATGAAATGAACCACTTATTATAGGATAGAGGGAGTATGATTGAAACATTCTCCCAAACCTTGCCATGAATTGAATAATATGGTTGAAATTGAATATACCACTCCCTTTCGGTACAGTCCTCAAGGCTTCACCTATCAAGAACAGCAAATCTTGGTACCACATAACATAAATAATACCCACACAAGAGCAACAAATCTTATCCATTTCGAAATGCAAATCAATATACCCCGCTGGCAATGTTTTACAAATCCGACCGGCCGATCCGGTTAGCATTAGTAAACCTGAAGTGGAGTAAAAAACAGAAACTGTTGGAACCGGTTCATAGAATTGGAGGCGGTTTCTTCGAACCGTCCGGTTTGTATAATAAGCTGAAAATTCAAAAGTTATAGTGGGGAACTGGGGATTTAATCCCGGTACCTCTAATACTAGTATGCAACATAAGACTTCTGCCATCTCACCTAACTATTGAATTGTTTATTTTTGAACTTTTTTATTATTACAGTGAGTCATAAATACTGTAAAAAAGTACAGTAACACACATAAAATACATGAAACATTGAAATATATAATATTGAAGTTAATGGGTATTTGGTACACAGAAATGTATATTTTTATAATTAATTAATTTAATTAATTATTTATTAAATGTAATAGTTTGACTGCGATTCAACCAGTTAAACTAATTGAACCATGACATAGACACCTTGTTGGTTCGACAACCATGTCAGCAACAGACTCTAGGTATTACTAAAAAGCCTAAATAATTGGTTTTAGGTCTGAAATAGGAGTTCAAATGCAAAAAACTGGAAGTTATCGTCCTCATTTTCAAATTTCGTAACATATAATCATTTTTCTAAAAACACGGAAAGTTACAGTCCTATTTTAACAATAAACTCTATTTTGCCTGAAAGAGTAGAAATGAGGTGTAAAAAATGAAGAGTGAAAGGTGATATTTAACTATTTATGATGTTAAAAAATGAGATCTCTGCCCTCCACAACGGTGAGAGAGGCCGGCGCTTTCTGTAGATGCTCTTAGACTGCCCACAGCGGGCTGTCTCGACGGCGGCTCGAGACACGGCGATGCAGGGCGGGGAGGCTCGAGACCGTCTCGCCGCGATGAGACAGTCTCGATATGGCGCGTGGCCGCCACGCGATGCAAATTTTTTTTTTTTTTTTTTTCAAAAGGTGCGTGCATTGCACGCGCCATAAATAAAAAAAAAAAGAAAATTCGAGACAACGACTATGGGATCCAACGGCTAAAAAATTTCAACGGCTATACAGCCGATTTTTTTTTTTTTTTTTTGTAATTCATCCCTATAAATACCAACCTCCATACCACAATTTATTCTACACCAAATTCATCTTCCTCCTTTTATTTTCTCTCTAGTTTTCTCTCAAATATTTTGCAAAAAAAAATGTCTTCGTCGTCCGACACTTCAACCGGCTACTCTTCCCATGGCACCGACGACGAGATTATGTCGAAGGTGACGAACCTCCAAGCTGCTGCGGCTCGACTCATCGCCAAAAAGAAAAAAAAGGCGAAAAGGACGGTCGTACACCGCGATCGGGAGGCGGCCCTGCAGCAGTTGATGGCCGACTACTTCAACGACAACCCAACGTACGGCCCAACATTTTTTCGCTGGCGTTTTCGAATGCGCATCTGTTCTTGAGGATTTGCGAGGCGTTGGAGCAGAATGTGCTATACTTCCAGCAGAAGCAAGATGCAACCGGCAAATGGGGCCTCACATCGGTGCAAAAGTGCACAATGGCCATTCGCCAACTAGCCACCGGTGGAGCGCCAGATACATTCGGCGAATACTTGAAGATCGGCGATAGCACCGACCGTTTTAGCCTCCGGAAGTTCTGCGAAGGTGTCATCTAGCTCTTCGGTGACGTGTATTTGAGGAGGCCAAATGCACAAGACACCGCTCGGCTGCTGCGGATGCACGAGGAGAGGCACGGCTTTCCGGGGATGCTCAGTAGCTTGGACTGCATGCACTGGACATGGAGGAATTGCCCGAAGGCGTGGTCGGATGCCTACACTCGAGAAGATATAGGCGTGCCTTCCTTGATTCTTGAGGCTGTGGCGTCTCAAGACTTATGGATCTTGCACGCCTTTTTTAGAGTAGCCAGCTCCAACAACGATATCAACGTCCTCAATCAGTCACCCCTATTTGAGGATGTGCTTGAAGAACGTGCTCCACCGTGCCAGTACGTGGTGAACGGAAAGCCCTACGACGGCGGTTACTACTTAACCGATGGGATATACCCGGACTGGGCTGCTCTGATCAACGTTCCTCCGCTTGCAACGGACGAGAAGGTGACGCGGTTCAAGAAGATGCAGAAAGCGGCGCGGAAGGATATCGAACGGGCATTCGATGTTCTTCAGGCCCGATGGGGAATTATCCGAAACCTGGTGCGGAACTGGTACACAAAGCACCTCCGCAACATCATGTTTACGTGCATTATTTTTGTCACATCCCGACTCTCGAGATGCAACTTACAAACAACATTACAACCTAAACAACTAACGATCAACTCAAATAAGGGGAAATATGCTCGGGGAAATCATCAAGAAAATGCAATAGCATTCGAATAAGACTTTAAAGGCATAATGAAACATTAATCGAGCATTTTAAAATCACATTCCAACAAGATACGATAAGTTTTTCAAGTCAACGAAATTAAAAGTTCAACAAGTATTCAAGACCATCGAGCAGATTGCTCGGAATCAAAAGCATAAGTATCAGAGTATATAACAAACAGACATCACTTCAAAAAGTTGCAGCGGAATAACTTGACTCAAAACCCAACACTCGCACGTATGAAGACGTACGAATGCCTGTCCGACATTTTATTCGACTCAATCAAAAATACCACACCACCAAGCGTCCATGCCATCGCTATCCAGTCAACCTGCACGTTTAGAAACACACGCAGGGCTGAGTACTTCGTACTCAGTGAACA
This sequence comes from Schizonepeta tenuifolia, assembly GCA_029490685.1. Lineage (NCBI taxonomy): Eukaryota > Viridiplantae > Streptophyta > Magnoliopsida > Lamiales > Lamiaceae > Schizonepeta > Schizonepeta tenuifolia. Next base: position 122,142,359 of record CM055956.1, read on the forward strand.
CATGCCAAAACAATTGGATAAGATGCTTTTAAAAGCTATATCAATTGAGCTTGCCTTGCCGAAACATCACAAGTACTTAACAACTTTAAAACAGTTTTACTTGTGCATGTTAAAACATTTTCTTTTAAAGGAGACTGCGCAGTCAAACATAACATATATCAATAGTATTCATCATCTGTCACAAATAATCTCACTGTGCCGAGAAGTAGGCCTCATTCTCGAACACTGTGACCGGCCTAACCGAGGCAAGGCTCACAGCCACCTTATCATTCAACATACCACACGTGGGTTTCTTGCCTTTCACAGGATAATAACATCTTCACATAAACAGATGATAACACATACCAAACTCAATAAAAACGGCAAGTCAATCGCATTTAAAATCATTATAATAATATTTAATAGCATAACAACTTTCATCGATAGTTTTGGGTTCAGAAAAGCCCACCTGACTTCCGAAGATTCTAGCTAAACGGTTTAAGGGCTATTTGTCCTTGCTTAACGATCCGTCTGGCTTGATCCTTCATAGATCGACATCGATAAGAAAATAAGATACGTAAAGACGGATAACAGGCGTTGGACTTGATTGAAGGACTTCTACTTGAGTCGTTTCTCTCTTCGCTTTATCTTTTCTAAAAGATCTCACATTCTCGTCTTTGAACTATTAACTCTACTCGATGATTGGTTAATGCTACTTAACCAGCGTCTTAGCACTTCGCACTTTAATTATGAAACGTCGTCTATCTACATTCCATTACTCAAGCTTTCTTTTAAAAACTAAATAAATTCTTGATTTAACAAGTCAATAGCTCAATTATTTTGCATGCAAATAACTTAGTAATTCTTCACGTCACAATCAAGATCATGCACTCAAACATTTATTCAATTACATAACAATCCAAATAAATCAAACACATTTCAAGACACATTAATAATTATTCAATTATATTTTAGAACTTAATTCGATTATGTATTTCTTTTTATAAAAACTCAAACAATATAATTTGTCTTTTCTCGGCTTATAAACAACGCTTTTCCAAATTCGTTATCTTATGAAGCATTTTATAAACTTTTTATTCATTTAATAAAAATTCTCTTAATTTATTATTAATTTCTTATGAAATTGGAATTTCCTTTCCATTTCTAACTCGATTCTCACTTTTTAACTCAATTATTATTTTTCTAATTGTTAACTCGACAATTCCTCTCGGTTTATTTTTAATTCGCACGGTTTGAAAACAACTTACTTAAATAATTAACTTTAATTAATTTCTTTCAAAACCATTACTTGAACTTTATTCCATTATTATTTTGGTTAAACTATCCGAGTATTTAACTTAACTCATCTAGCATCTTCTTCTCGATTTAATTAAAACTTCTTTTCATTTTTTATTAATTAATCTTTTTTAACTCGGTAGACTTCTTGTTTATTTATTTACATTCTTCTTCTTTGTTCTTAACTTAAACCGCTTTCTTATTTAACAATCTTCTTTTATTTTTCACTTAATTTTTATAAAAACTAGTTTATCTTATTAATCCAATTACAAAATTTCTTTTTGATTTAATTTATTAAAAATTCAAATCTTCAAGTTTTAACATAAGAACACCTATTAGACATATCTTTTTATGCATTTTTCAATTCTTAACTTTTTGATAGATTTTAAAACTTCATTCTTTTTGTTACAAAAATTTCTCTTTTCATCTATGATTCCAACTAACACTTTAGCACACATTATAACATCAAAACATCAAATCTTCTATATTATCACAAATTATTTTCTTTAATAACTTCACATGCACTTCCCTTTTCTTAAACTTAACATTATACAAGGTTTCATCAACATATCAAATAATTATTTCATGATCAAAGCATCACTTAAATCATCAACAAAATCAACAAAATAATTTCTCCTTTTCTTCCCAAAATACACGCCATTCATAGTGTTTTTAGGGCATTTTATTTCTCAATTTTTCATGCATATAACTTCATTCTAAACATGATAAAAATCATAAATCAAGCATCAAGATAACAATAACTCAAATAATTCATATTTTCCTATTTTCCTCTATTTTTCGGCATTCATCAATTTTTTTAGGGATTTAATTTCTTTTTCTTCTCTTAATTCATCGATTAAATCCTAGTGTTTGATTTTCCTATCGATTTCTACTCACTTAATTCTCACATTAACAACCTAAGTTTGCCTAAACATAAGATAAATACCATGCATGCATGTTTTCTTTCTTTTAGGGCTTAGAGATATACATATATACAATTAATCAAATGAATCATCATACTTTGAAATTTAAAATTGGATCTCTTCTCATTGGCTTCTTGGAATCGAAATGGAGGGGAAAATGAGCTTCAAACTTGAGCTTGGATGTAAGGAAGAACTCTTCTTGAATCCTCAAAGAAAATATAATACAATTGATTAATCATCCATTTTTAGGGCTTAAGAGCCAAAATGAAGAAAAATGGGGGATGATTATTTGATTTTAATTCAAGAACTTTGATGGATTTTTACCTTTTCTTGAAGATATGGATGAACTAGATGGAGGATGATGATCTTCACTTCATCTCCATGGATTTTAAGCTTGAAAGCTAAGATTGCATGGAAGAAAAATCAATGTATGTGCATAGTGTGTGTGTTTGCTGAGAGAGAGAGTAGGGAGAGAGAGAGTGTTTTTCTTTTCTTTCTTTGATGTTGGATGAAGATGAATGAATGAAGTGAAATTCTTTCTTTTTGAACATAGAGAGAAATCGAGAGAGAGAGGGAAGAGTGCATGCATTTGTCCAACAAAGGGAATAAACATCATTGCAATTAGTATTGGAACTTGGTATTGATTAAGAGTTGATGTGATTGCTATTGCATGCAATCTTTTGTTAAGATTGTGGTGAGACATAATGATTAAATTGCATGGGAAATTGGAGAGAGATGGGAGAGAGGTAGTGAGGTGGCATGAGAGGGAGAGAGAGGTGACGACACTTGTCTTCGTCGTGTCGTTACGGGTATTAATTACTCGTAAGTAAAAGTTTTCCGGATAAAACAATTCGTATTAATTCATTTATGCTATAAACGGGTCTAATCTCTCCTCGTCTCATTTCTGACACTAAAACATCTCAATTCTAATTCACATTTTATTAAAAGATTAACGATTCCGATCATTTAGTCTTTTAAATCTTAAAAGAAATTAGTCGGCTTTTTAATCCGTTATTAATCCTTTAAAGATTAAATCTTCGTAACTCTTCTCAATTTATCTCGGAGAAGCTCTCACCTTATCTCAATGACCTTAGAAGAAATTCTAGGTTCAAAGATCTTAATTCAACTCTATTCTAAGTTCATCGGCGCATAGAAATTTCTCGACGATCAATATTATTCTTTTTCAATTTAACAAACTCTTCGGGGTTCTTCTGAAAATCACACTCATACTCATTCTCATATAAATAAACTCAACATATACATCACATTATCATTTCAAGAAGTGGAACAGATAAATTCACACAAAACACACAAAGCATTCCAGACGTTTTACTCATTTCTCTTCATTTAGAAAAGAAAATTTTTATTCCACAAATCTCATCTTTTAACTTTCTCGGTTAGTTTATACGCTCTCTAAAGATGTAAAAGCTCAGGGTATCACAATTTTGCACAACATAATCATTAAAAACGAGAGGGAGGACGTCGAGAACTGGAGAGAGGACACAGAAACAACATCGGGTAGTAATGTCACTCATATCCCTGTTCCGCAATCATGGAAGAATTTTCTCAAACGGGACGCCGCATTGAGAGATGTGAGGAAGCACCATCGGCTCACAAATGAATTGATCGAGCATCTTTGGAGCCGATATGGGCCGGTTGACGAGTAGGATGTTTTTTTATTTGTTTAATTTCAATTAATGTAATGTTTTTATTTGTTTTATTTCAATTAATGTATTGTACTAGTTATTTGTTTAAATTAATGAAATTAGAATTTTCTTATTAAAATTAATGCAGAATAGAAATTCAGAAATTCCTTAGAGATACTCCTTAGAGACAGTCCCACTGCAACTCACTATCTCTATCTCCAAAAAATTCTTAGAGACACTCCTTAGAGACACTACCACTGCAGGTAATCTTGCAGATAATCTTAGTATAAGTTAATTAGCACTATTCTTTCCATTTTTTGGCTTTCAATTTTGTTATTTTTTTATGTGATCAATTGCTTTTTCTAGTTTTCACGGTACGTTCATCATTAATGTTGCTTTTCAAAGAGATTAATGAGTTCCGTGCATGCGTAGTTAGATTAATGATAATATATATTTAAAGAGATGAGGCACACTTGTGTGCGTCCTGTTGCATCTGAAATGCGATCGGGTTCGGGTCGGATTGATCCAGTCAATCCGGGTTAAATTGTTGACCCGGTCAAAATTTATTTATTTAGTTTTTTTGATTTTTTTTTAAATTTTCAGATTTTTTTTCGTCTACGCCTTCATCTCCGATTTTACGGCTTCGTCTTTGCTCCGAATACTAATATAAGAATAATTGTCAGGCAATAATTTAGACTTTTTCTGCTCGCTCCGAGGCTTTCGGCTCCCCTCGCTCGAATCTTGCCGAAAGAAGAAGTGGCAAGCAAAAAAATGAAGAGGTAATAAAAAAAGGTGGAAAAAAAATCTGGAATTTTTTAAAAACAAAAATTGAAATAAAAAAAGGAAAAAAAAAAGAAATTCAGAAAAACCAGTATAAAGAAAAATGAAAATAAAAAAAAATTCGAAAAAAATAAATAAATGCGCCACGTGCCCGTCGCATGGCATGCGATCGGTTGCATTCAAGGTTTGGTGTAAAGAGATTAATCACCGCAAGATTTAATGTTGGCGAAGTTAACAGGTCTTTGATAATATTAGTACAAAATTTGGAAGCAATATCAATTTAAAGAATAAAAATATATACTTTTTAATAAAAGTAATAAATAAATAGATAATATATCTCTTTATTATAGACTTTTTTTTTTATAATTGACTCTTCAATTCAAGTAGCGTTACCATATCGAGATTGACACATTAACAGTTCTCACGGTGAGTAGGGGAGTCGAACCGACCTACGATATGAGGTTTTATTCCTTAATTTTAAGATGATACAAACGCTGATTCATCCCTAAATAGGAATTTTTTTTTTTTTAATTAACAAAAGGGGACTTTTAAATTTCTATCTTCTGGTCGAAGCGACAATGATCATATCAAATGCTACACAAATTCAAAATATTTAAAATCGTCTATTCCAAATTTTCGCGAGCGGGGGATAAGATCGTTCAGTCCGCCCACAGCAATTCAAGTTGTTTTTCACTACCGTCTTCATCAAACAAATTTCCACAAATCTTGTGTTTAACCACACACACATCTTCTGGAAACTCCACCACGTACACTAACAACTCATCACACATCGTCAAGTAGTTCATCACTGAAAGAAAACAAGCACCGTAAACGAGATTGCATGAAACTAGAGAAAAAGTCATAGCTGATAATATTAAAGCTCACTGTTTCATTGCTTGAAAAGATAATGAAGACGAAGGTTACAACTTACACATATATAGACTCAGCTACCTACTACTTGATCCAAATCAACGGCTCTAAACATATTCAAAATAAAGCTGCAAAACCTAACAATAAAGCTGAAGATAAGCAACACAAAGAGATCAAACTAACAACTCAATATTTCGAGCATTTATTGCTATTGACCACCACTTCCTTCCATGTCAAGCATCTTGCTTGTGGTCCCGATCTGCATGGAAATTCCAAAGGAATATTCTTGATTTCATCTTTATCCGAATCCTCACTTCCATGTATTCCCTCTCCAAGTTCATGCAACACATGCATGTTAACAATCACTGCAAGAAACACTGTCTTCATCGGATAATTCACGTCATGTCGGCCTTTCGTTAACTTCAGACAATTGATTTGAGAAAATGGTGACGGACTTTGCTCAAGAAGACCAAGATCCATTTCTAGAACCTTCGAGAATTAATTAACACAAACAAACAGTTGTTGTAGTTTAATTTTACTTGCACAATCTAATAAAATAAAACTTGATATAGGATGGGTTATTTTGAACCCATTAAACATTGCGGCCCAGTAAAGTCTCGGTCCAACTGACCTAAAATGAAAAAAGGAGAAGTTACAAGAAGAGCACGGGCTAGAACTTAAAGCCCAGATTCTATCCTTTAAGCAAAAGGACCGATTTACCCTTAAACCAACAAACTATAAAGCATTGTTACGTACACCTCCCAGCTAAAAGGTATCTTTCTCACACACTCACATTTTTACACTTTTTGCTTTTCTTTCTCTTTTCTTCTCGCCCCATTTTTCTGACTTAGGCGTCGGAGGGTCCTCACCGGACAAAACCCCCGGTGTGGGACTTTTCTCTTTTGCAGGAATCGAGATCCACTTTCCGAGGAAAAGAGTAAAAGACGAGGTAGTTCGCTCAACCTTGAAGCGAAGAGTAGTTTTATCGATTTTGTACTGTTTTATTCATTTTATGTTGTTGATAAGGCGTTAACCCAGTCTTATCAACTAAAAGAGTAAAAGACGGGGTAGTTCGCTCAACCTTGAAGCGAAGAGTAGTTTTATCGATTTTGTACTGTTTTATTCATTTTATGTTGTTGATAAGGCATTAACCCAGTGTTATCAAAACTAAAAATAGATAAGACGAACAAATTTAGCCCGATGAATTTACAAGATGGGACAATTTTATTCCAAACTTAGGAATTAGATACCACCAGACATAAGCCCGATAAATACAATTTTGTGATAATCTTAGCCAACTAACAATTTTCGGACGCACTAAACTTGCGTTTACAACATTATTATTAACACGTGTCGGTCACGTGTCATATAATTACGTCGTTTCGTAATTATAGATTCAGCTAGTGATTTTTTTTAATCCTTTTTTTGTAAGACTTTAGGTTCGAATGATGAATTTTTCATCAATTTTCATAAGAATCTTAAAAAAAATGAACCGACGTCATTTTATCACAGATGACCTACTTGTATTTTATTAACTAAGTTTTCTAACGCCGACTTTTAGCTAGCGCTGAAAATTAGTACTTGCTTAAAAATTGTCATAAAATTGGAGTACCTGTCAAGCTAAGAATTGGCATCATATTAAGGTCGGACTAAAATTATTAAATTGTAAATTTATCTGGTTAAATTTTTGCATTTTGATAAGAAATTATGAGGAAATAAATTAAAGAAAACGTTACCTCTAGCGTGCTCAAGGCTAATGTAACAACTTTTGCACTCCCAAATTGTTGCAGCATCCTCACACATTTTAACGGCACGCGCATGTCCCGTCCAACAGCTCCTCCGTAACACCGTGTGATCTTTCTAGAACATTCCAAATAGTCTTAATTGTGAAATATATCCAATTTCACTTTTTTTAAATTAGTTATATCCACTTGTTGTAAACCAAATTAGTTATGTCCATGTTTGGTATGAAGAGACTAATTTACCCTTGATAGTGTATTGTTTATATTATATCTCTTACACATTAGGTACGATTTGACTTGTTTCATACTTTTACTCTCATTAACCGAAAATGATTGTGATGTTAGGGTATGGAAGTTAGCAAAAGTGGTCAATAATTAGATAATTAGTGTTGCAATGATTAGTTTGTCTAGAGTTTACTCAAAACAGATTTTCCGATACTATATGTAAACCATAAAAAACAACCAAAATTATATGAAATAAAAATAAAAAAATATTTAAACATTATAAAAATAACCAAAATTATATGAATTGCTAAATCTATTTAAACCCGCTCGGCTAAATGTATAATATTGAAAGATCCCACTCGAGATTATTGAAGATCCCACTCGAGCGGGATCTTCTAAATTTCGAGCGGGATCATTCCATGTTGAAGGATAAATATTATTTCGAATAAATTCTTAATTAATTACGCAATTTTTAATAAATTAATTATATAATAATATTGAATACGTAATAACTAATTAACTTATTAAAATAAAAACAGTAAAATATGTATAATATATAAAATTAAATATAATTATATCAATTTGACAACTTTTGAGAAATCCCACTCGGTTAATTCATATATATTGGAAGATCCCACTCGAGATTATTGAAGATCCCACTCGAGCGGGATCTTCTAATTTTCGAGCGGGATCATTCCAAGTTGAAGGATAAATATTATTTCGAATAAATTTGTAATTAATTACGCAATTTTTAATTATATTAATTATATAATAATATTGAATACGTAATAACTAATTAACTTATTAAAATAAAAACACTAAAATATGTAATATATAACATTAAATATAATTATAGCAATCTGACAACTCAACTTAAATCCCGCTCGGTTAGTTCATAAATATTGGAAGATCCCACTCGAGGTTTTTGAAGATCCCACTCGAGCGGGATCTTCGAATTCTCGAGCGGGATCTATTTGTTTCTTAAATCTAAATATTATTAGAAACTAATTATTAATTAATTACTCTATTTTTAATTAAATTAATAATATAATAAAATTGACTAACTATTAAGTGATTTAAATTAAAATGAAAATATATGTAAACTATATTAGAATAAGCAAAAATTTATTAATTGTAAATTGAAAAATAATCCCGCTCGTGTGTTCTAACAAGAAATGAAGATCCCACTCGATATTATTGAAGATCCCACTCGAGTGGGATCTTCAATTTTGTTAAGTTTGTACGAGCGGGATATATAATTATTTTGGAACTAATAACATTATTTAATTTTTTATATAGTTTACATATTTTTTGGATTGTATTGGTATTTTAATTCGTAGATTTTAATAATTTGTATACAGTATGTGATAATAATTGTACTATACAACTGAGTGTGATAGTAATCGACACTGGTGGATGTGAAAATTCATCTGTAAATATTCACGTGAATGGTATTTCACCATTGATGTAACAATTTTACTTTCACGTGAATTTGTACAATTTCACTCACCCAATTAATTGAATGAATGAATGAATTCTATAAAAGTGGTAGCAGAGATGAATCTTCAAACACCACAACCATCAAAATATTTTGTACTCGTAAAAAATTATCACAATATGGAAGAATGGAAATATTTCAACATCAAATATGGTAGAGAATGGCACGATTGTGAGTATGTGGGCGGTTCAGAATCGATCACTCAAGTTCTTGCTGCCACTCCAGCTCTTATCAATTTGAAATATAACATCGATGTGCTGATGCGTCGAAATTCGATGAGCACTCGGTACGAGATTTATTATTTATCGCATGCTCGAAGTGGTCGCACTGTGAAGATTCTCTTGAGCACAGATCAACAATTTGCTCAATTGTGCATGGAGTCCCGTCCAATCGTATATCTCATCCACAGCCAAATAGATGTGTATGTTCCATATTTCGAAGAACCTGGGGCGTCATCCTTTCAATACGACCAAGGGCAGCCGTCATCATTTCAATACGACCAAGGGCACTCGTCATCATTTCAATACGACCAAGGGCACACGTATTCTGATGAAATGGAGCGTATCCAACAACAAATCAATTCCCAGGATTTCTTTTCCAACTTATATCCTAGTGGGTATAATTACGAAGCGACGTCCACGTATCACGTACCTGTTGTTCCGGATTGTCATTTTCCAGACAACGAAGATGATGAACCACAATGCACTGTCGAGTTGGATTCAGACGATGAAGATGTTGACAGTGCTGATCTCCAAACTGATAGTGAAGCATCTGAAGACTGGACTGAGGAAGGTTTACGCGATTTTACTATGGTGGAGCACAGTGCATGGATTCGTCCCAGTGCAACGACGGACGCGTGCGATCTAACCAACTGGTTAGTTCCGGTGATTCCGCCCGATGCTACGATTTCTCTCATAGCACGTGATCCTGACCTGACAGATGATGATGAGTTGCGTGTTGGTGCGGTTTTCCACAGCAAAAAAGAGATAAATATTGCAGTCGGAACGTGGCACATGGAGAGAGGACTTGAATTCAAAGCTCCGAAATCAGATTATATTAGAATGAAGTTCTTATGCAAGTATCCGAATTGACCATTTGAGTTGCGTGCAGCCTCACGTGGGACGAATACTTGGATAATACACAAGTTCATTCCTGAGCATTCATGCATCTGTCAGCTACGACGTGCCGCTCCGAGGAAAATCAAGATGAATGTTGTTGCAACTTACGTGGAGCGAAAAATCAGAACCAAACTGTAAAATCATGGAGCCAAAAGCCATTATGGAGGAGATGTTACGCGAGTTCAGTATCACCATCCATTATGATTTGGCGTTGCGAGCACGACATTACGCAATACAAAGTATATACGGAGGGTATGTTGAATCCTTCCAGTTGTTGCTTGGCTATCTTCACATGCTCAAAGAATCAAATCCCGGCACGCTGACTGATCTTGAAGTTGGAAATGATGGGAGATTTGAGCATTTGTTCGTGGCTCTCAGCGCCTGCAGACTCGCGTATCCATTCAATATGAGACATGTGACAGTTTTAGATGGCACTCATCTGAAGTGCAAGAATAGAGGTATTTTATTTGTCGCTATGACGAAGGATGCCAACGAGCATGTTTTTCCACTGGCGATAGGTGTTGGCCCAATCGAGAATGATATATCTTGGAGATGGTTTCTAACCCGTTTGAAAATGGCTTATGGCGAGCTTAGAGATACATTGATTGTCTCTGACGCACATGTCTCCATAGCAAACGCTGTCAATGAGGTGTTTCCAAATGCAGTTCACGGTCTTTGCTACTATCACTTGTTGAATAAGTTGACGTGTTATGGGAAAGTTGTTGTAAGATTGTACGAACGAGCTGCTTTTGCATATCGCACTTCAATTTATGATAAGGCAATGACCTCTATTCAACAAGAAAGCCAAGGCGCATACGACAAACTAATGAGAGTTGGACCAGAGAAGTGGGCTCGATGCAAGTGTCCATTGCCATCTCACTTCAAATGCAGCAGAAGTGTGGAATCATAGAGTAAAATGGGCTCGTGGTCTCCCTATATGCTCAATGCTTGACGCTATAAGGTATATCATCGAGCAATGGTTCGATGAGAGACGAAATTTGCCCAAAGGGGACGATGAAGTTGTCACTTAAGAGGCGGCTAAGAAGATGACAGAATCAATGAATAAGTCATTTAAGTACGATACGAGTGGTGGAATCGGCTTGGTGTTCAACGTGGGTGATGGTAGAAGAAATTGGAAAGTTGATCTCAATTTACACACTTGCACATTTACACACTTTAATTTCACAAACAAATATATTTTTTATTGCAAAATTGAAATCCCACTCGTTTAGGTTTAGATCCCGTTCGGTCTCCTTGAATATTTTTTGAGATCCCGCTCGAGTGGGATCTCTATATAACTCGAGCGGGATCTTTGTCTATTCATTTTATATAATTTATTGAAGTGGAAAATGAATTATTTACTACTATTATGTTAAATTTCATCACATTTAAAACAATAAAATGCATGGATTATATGATGAAAAAAATCTAAAATTACTAAATCAAACTAAATCATAACATAAATATAGTCTAAAGCTCGAAATTCATTACAATAAATATTGTTCCAATTCTAAAAAAAAAGAAAAGTGGTACAAAGCTCTTAAGCTGGTCGACAAAGTTCATATATAGCACATGCCATCCTTAGTCTATATGCTGTAGTGCGAGCTTGCCCCCATGGTATGGATGGACGCCCAGTAATCAATCTTTCAACTTGCATCAGTGCAAATGGAGCGCAACTGTGACTGTCTCTTTGCTTAAATTGATGATCAATGTCAGCCACTACCAATTGCAATGGATCATGGACAGCGGTGCGCCCAATACGATTATGTTTCCAATAGAAGGCATGGCTAAGCACTACAGGCCATAAGTGTAGCAGCGGCTTCAACCTATCAAATCGCATTTGTTGCACTGCTGGATCAAGATTGTAGTATATGGAGTCGTACAGGGTCGCCGTCCATGACAACATGTCGATACTAACCACCACGAAGTGTGTACTTACACAACACACTAGTATGACCTTCACAAAATGGACATGGAAGCATAACTCAATTAAATCTACTACATTATAACAAAGAGTTTTCAACAAATTACTCAAAAATCTAAATTCACTTACTTGTGTTGCATCAAACATTGAGGTATGACGCTCCAGCGTCTTCTCTTCCGTGGATGGTAAATAGTATGCTTGGGGCAGGCTGGTACTGAGAGTGACTGGATTTTCCCAAATGCCAATCATGTTCGAGCGAACCCTGTTTCATCAATAATATTAAAACCAATTTATCACTCAAGACAGTGTTGTTGAAATTAATAGTAAAAAGCTACTTACGAAGACACTCGTGTCTAAGATGACTGTGTTCCTACAATTCACACCAGGCTTCATCCCATCATCTGCCTTCAATCGCAGACGCAGATTCAATAAGTACAAATCAACGGCCTACAAAAGATGGTTAGATATTATATTAAATTAATAACAAATTTTAATGATAGCCATCTAACAGAGTACAAATTTACTTACCCCGGCAAGGACATCAATTTTTGGATTTAAAAGCTCCATAAACCATGCGTGATCAAGTTCTACACCACTATCTTCAATAATCATCTTGCCACTCGACGGACCGTTGCAAAATTTTTGGAATTCTTCAACCAGGTCATCTGCGAGTGGGATCGGTGCAACTTCGGCTTGAAATGGCGTAGAAACTGAGGCCGCAAGCTTTTTCTTTCTAACCCCTTTCCGTTTAGGCTGTTTAACGGCCGCCTCTTCTGGTTGATGGCGATCAAGTGGGATAGCAGGGATAACACTAATTGACACTTCTTGTGAATGTTGCATTTGTGAACGATCTTGAGCGAGTGATTGTTGAAACGAGCTTTCAATAATCTACAAGGACAAAGTATTAGAATAATTCAAACATAATTAAAAAAACTGATTTGGTAATAAAAACTTTACATTACCTCTCCCAAGTGACTCCACATATTTATCTGATGACCACTTCCAAACATGGAATGTCGAGACGGATCATGATGCATACTATCGAACTGTCCTTGCGGCCGATATGCCGTACCAAATTCAGGCATAGAAAATCGGGCCGGAGTGAATGGCTCAGTAGTGTATGGGATGGAATTGGACGGGGTAGTACAGGGCACAGTGAATGGTTCAGTACTGTATGGGATGGAAGTAGAGGGCAAAGAGGATGGTTCATAAGTGTATGGGATGGAACTGGGCGCCGTAGTAAAGGGCACGGTGGTGGGCTCTGGTGGTGGTGAGTGAAAGATGGGCTCCTGCCGAGGCCGAGTTGTAGGTTCATATGCAGGTGAACGTCGGGATGTTCCACATCGCATTTGATCCATCAAGTCCCCAAACCACTTGGCAGACCGAGGTCCCATCTCTTGTCCATCTTGTCCAGGAGCCGATCCTCAGATTTTTCCAGTTCCTCTCTCATCCAACGACGATCATTGTATCGGCGGTGGTGCTCGCCCCCACTGCTGGAAGATGATGATGCAGCTTGTTGGGATGCAGCTTTTGCAGTTTTGCGAGTACGTTTCCCCTTATCTTGTGGCTGAATTTGAGGCTCCTCGTCTGAATAGTCTGCCTCAACATAGCTAGCACCCGCTCCATGTGATCGTCTGGGCCTTGAAGCTTCATGTGTCGGGTTAGCCTCTTCATCAAAAATTGCTTCCGTACGGGGACGAGAAGGAAACTGGTCACCATCCCTTAGCGGATTGCTGGGCGGGACAAAACCAATATTGAGAGCATTTGGATATTGAGTCGACTGCTAGTAAAACGTCATCAACTCGTCGTCAGAAACAGCAATCGGTGTCAAATTGGGCTCCTGTACAAAAACAAAATGGATATTAGATATGGCGTATTGTATAAGAACAACAAAGTATTAAGAGAAAAAAAATTAATTTATTATCAGTTGAGAAAAAAGTGGTCCAAGATCTGTTGTAGGTCTGCTTCTAAACCTCCATTTAAGGCATCTGGGAGCCCCGGTCGGGTCATCAAGTCTTGCAGCGGCTTCCGCTAAATCTGGCATGACTTCTAGAGACCACACATGAAATGCCCACACTGCACCATAGAAGTGATATTTCTTTGTATTCTGCACATTGGTGATGTAGTGCTTCAAATTCAAGTATGAATATGCTCCCCATGGAAAATTATTGAACAGATTCAAATCATCAACCAATTTCAAAATCCACTGCGGAACCAATTTCTTCATGTCTCTACCGAGTATTACCGCGTACGCCACTATAACATGAGTCGCGCCGAGGTACAAATCAACACATAGATCACCATTTCGATCGGAAATGGGCGCTCGCGTGTTCTTAAATCACTCCAGTAAGGCATTCCCAGTGATAGGCATACCGTTACAGAACCGTCGATAAACCTCCACATCAGATAAAACGTGGTCATCTGCCGGATTAAAGCTCGACTCGCCAAAGCTCAAACCAGTCGCCAAAGCATATTCTTCAATAGAAAATCAGAGGTTTACGCCGTTGATATGGAACCACATCTCGTGAGGCTGAGAACATGGATAGTTGATCTCACGTGACAGTACGTGATGCACAGCCATCCCGCATTTCTGCCCAGGCTCCCAATAGACAAAATGCCCAAAGCACCCATTTATAAATCTCTCGACCAACTCTTGACCACCGACCTCATACAAAACCCTTCTAACATCTTCCAAAACACCAATCCTATAATACGTGCTAATAGTAGAACTACGGTTGATAGAGTCGGGCCTCTTGTATGTAATCTATGCACAAAATCAAAATAACAATTCATTACAAATAAAATAAAAAATAATTCGATACATAATCCAAAAAAAAATTACACAACTTCTTATAATAATCCACAAATAAAAATTGATTACATTTAAATACGCATATTTTTAAAATCCACACTTAATCTATTCTACACGCCAATTACGTTAAAATTACAGGCCAAGTACGTGAACATACGCATAATTTAAAAACTAAAGCAAATTGATAATTTTCTACGCAAATGGAAACTATTTTTTTTAACCATCAAATTATTCGACTAAAATAAAAATTATTATATATTGTTAATTTTAAATTAATTTCATCTTAGAAAAACAAAGATCCCGCTCGGACATGGGTCCCACAGAAAATTCCGACCGAGCGGGATATACAACCCACCGAGCGGGATCTTCTTCACGGCGAGCGGGATTTCATATACGAGTGGAATTTCATATAATTTTATTAATATGGGATAAACTACACTACAAACCTAAAACATATGATTTTAATTTTGTACGCACAAAATCGAAACGCAAAAAATAACCAACAAATCAATCAACAATTAATTCAACAAATAATTCAACTAATAATTCAACTAATAATTTAACTAATAATTCAACAATTATTAATTAATATTAAAAAATCGGCTAACCTCTAAAGACATTCTGACGGTGGAGTGGAGGTGAGGAACGAAGATCCCGCTCGCCGCCGCTTGTTTTCTCTTTATTTGGAAGTGGAGGTGGGAGGTTTTTCGACGGTGAAGAGCGGAAGATTTTTGCACGGTGAAGGGTGGAGGCGGTGGAGTAAGATGAATTGTATATAGGGCGGGATTTAGGGTGTTTAATGTCGCGTGATGGGCGGGATTTGTGATAGAATTGAAGATATATATAGATGATATATATTGGCGTGAAGGGCGGGATTTGATGATAGCAAATTTAAGATATATATAGATGATATATCGAATATTGAGTAATACAAAGATATGAGACAAAAATTTGAGTCAACCCATATTCTTCAACCAGTGCATGTGATGCAATGCATATCTCACAAGCATGCGCGAATATTTTGGAAAATTTGAATTAATACCTTATACGATTAAAAAATTCATAACATAATATATATATATAATAATTTTGAAAACAAAAAATATATATTTTTACGAAATCTAAATCCCGCTCGTGAAAACCTAAATCCCGCCCAGAAATATTGGAATTATTTTGAGATCCCGCTCGAGTGGGATCTACATAACTCGAGCGGGATCTATATTTTTTGAATTTATATAATTTATTTGAGTTGAATTTTTTTTTTTATTACTATAAAATTAAATTTAATAAAATTTAAAAAATAATACCTTATACGATAAAAAAGATTATAACTTAATATATATATATATATATAATATATTAAAAATAAATATATTTTTGTTTATGTCTTCTACATCCACTCGTGAAAAATTAAATCCCGCCCGAAAACGATGGATGTATTTTGAGATCCCGCTCGAGTGAGATCTTCATAACTCGAGCGGGATCTATGTTTTTTAAATTTATATAATTTATTTGCGTTGGAAAATGTTCTTTTTATCACTAGAACATTAAATTTAATGAAACTTATAAAATTAATACCTTATACGATTAAAAAAATCATAACTTAAAATATATAAAATAAATTTCACAAAATAATATATTTCTGTCCACTTATTTTTAATCCCACTCGTCAAACACTAAATCCCGCTCACATATTATTGAATTATTTTCAGATCCCGCTCGAGTGAGATCTACATAACTCGAACGGGATCATTTTTGTTCAAATTTATATAATTGTTCTTCGATGTAAAATATACTTTGTTCTTACTATAATGCTATCATTATCAATTAAATAAAAAATTAATATCAAATTACATTAAATAAATAACGAAAAAAAAAATAATAATATCAGGGTTTTAACTCTTTAACATGAACTTGTGGGCGGGATTAGGGTTTTAACTCTACTCTCACCTACCTCTCCAATCTAACCTAATTAATTCATAAAGTAGTCAACATAATCTTTGTCTTTCCAATTCCCCATGCAACACACGGTTGAAGTAATGTTTTTTTTGTCATGTTTCAATTATTTTAAGGGTATTTAGGTCAAATTGGATATAACTAATTTGATTTTCAATAAATGGATATAACAAATTTCAATATATAGCAAGTAGATATAACAAATTTTTACTCTTCCAAATATACCTCCTCCAATATTGGAAGTTCCACCTCCGAACATTCAAAGGGGGAAAACCCTTGATATGTGAATGACGTCAGCGCCGGAGTCAGAAATCCGTTCCATTTCTGTGTAACGGAGAGATATATGCTTTTCGTCAATTATAATTTCTAGAATCTTCACTTTGGGAGCGACGATGATGAGGCCGTAGACATTAACATTGCGTAGACTCAGCTTCTCCAGATTGGGGAAGCCGGCGAAGGGCTCGGTCACGCGGCCGCCGTAGAACACATCTTCATCGTCAACGAAGCCACAACCTTTGACGAAGAGAGTTTTAAGATTCGGCAAGGAGAATTTTCTGGGCAGTCGGAATTGACCAAAGCGTCTGAGCGTGAGGTGTCGCAGCGTTTGGCAGGCGAAGAAGGCGTCGGGCAACCGCGGCGGCGGAGAGCAGAGTTCGTGGACGTCGAGGTCTTTGACGCTGTGAGTGACGGCGTAATCGACGCAGCGGGGGATGAATGTTGGATCTCGTACGCGATTGGTTAGGCCGCGGAGCGAGAGACGGAATTTGGTGAGGGGGGAGGAGTGGCGGCGGTGGGAGAGGAAGTTTGTCACGAATTTGGTGAAGCGGGTGGTGAAGTGGAGGCGGTGACGGGGGTTTCCTAAGTTCACCTGGCTGTGACGGGCGAGGCGGTAGTAGTTGAAGTTGATTTCGGGCATGGAGCACCAGAGGTGTCGCCATCTTTTGGAGAGGAGGCTTGTTTGAACGGCGTCGTTTATGTTTTCTTCCATTTTTTATTTTTTATTTTTGTTAGAATTTTATGAGTTTTGATGACATAATTTGTTTGTGGGAGAAATGCTAGTGGTCGTGATAAGAGTTTGAAAGTTTTTAATACACTAATTTTGGCCCACTTAGAAATTATTTACATTTTATTTTGAGTTCAAAATATTTTTAGGTCATTAATTTAGAGTTGTTTGTATTTTTGGGCCACTATCTTTTATATCGATGAAATTAGGTCATTAAAATAAAAAATTACAGTTTTAGGTCAAATTTTGATCCAAATAAGCTATTGAGTGCCACAAAGCCTGACTGGCCGTAATTTAGTAGTATCATTTTTCTATTTTCAGCAAATATCAAAATCTTCACCAAAAATAATAAATTTAGAATGGTGCGTGTTTATAATTTATACGTACAAATTTATTTGTGGCAATTTTAGGAGTAGTCATTCTCTCATAGAGATTTTAAATTTTAGCCCTTCTCTTTATTTCTTTAAATTTTAGTCATTTATATGACTTTTATATCTTTCCTTTAGACAACTCTTTAGTTCTT
Source organism: Schizonepeta tenuifolia (assembly GCA_029490685.1). Taxonomy (NCBI): domain Eukaryota; kingdom Viridiplantae; phylum Streptophyta; class Magnoliopsida; order Lamiales; family Lamiaceae; genus Schizonepeta; species Schizonepeta tenuifolia. The sequence goes on from CM055956.1 coordinate 122,160,654, forward strand.
TCACAAAATTTATTTTTGTTACCATGCCTTTTATTTTATTTTTTTGTTTTTACCCTTTCATTTCTTTATCTTTCACCTTCTACTATTCATCTTTTAGCCGCCGCCGCTGCCACCACCGCCCGCCGGTGGTCTCAATTTTTTTTTTTTGTGACTCAACAAAAAAAAAAACTGAACAAAAAAAAATTGAACAATTTTTTTTGTGAAGTCACAATTTTTTTTGTGCCTGAACAAAGAAACAAAAAATAAACTTCTTAGTTGTCGGCGCCACCGCCACCGTCCACCGCCGCCGCCGTCGTCGGTAGTCACAATTTTATTTTTCGTGACTCAACAAAAAAAAATCTGACTAAACAAATATAAATACAATCACAATTTTTTTTTGTAAAAGTATGTGACTTTGTAAAATTTTTTGGATAAGTGAAATAATGGAAACAACATAGTAAAGTAACAAAAAGGAATCCTAGTGAAGTAACAATTGTGAGGTAACTAAAAATTAAGTAAGGAATCTTAGTAAAGTAACAATTTGGTATGTAACTAAAAATCAAGTAACAAAAGACAGAAAAATGAAGTATTTCATTAGCGAAAGCAAAAAAATAAGACAAAAACACCAACACTGTGAAGTAAATGTAATAGCAACATAGGACAAAAAAGCATGTGCTATTATATTATAATTACGAGAAATTGAATAATAGCAACAAGATTGAAGTAACAGTGAGAAAAAATAGTGAAGTAACAATATTTAAAAATAGTGAAGAAACAATAACAAAATTTGTGAAGTAATAGATTCATCATCAAATCTAGGGATTTCGGAGAGGCAGCGGCGCATTTTTTACAGAAATTTACAGAAATTTATCATCAAATCTATCCTCCGATCATATGAAGATCCTCTGCGACGTATGCGGCAAAGGCGAGGCGGATGGTGGCGACGAGGAGATGTCGGCGACGAGGAGATGGCGGTGATGAGGAAAAGGAGGAGATCCGCGAGGAGATGGCGGCGGCTGTACCAACTCCGGCGAGGAGAGAAGAGAGAAGAGAGAAGAGAAGAAAGGAGGAGAAGAAGAGGAAGAGGGTTGAGAGAGGAGGAAGAAGCGGATGAGGAGGTGGTGGTGGTGGTTGCGGCGGCGGCGGCGATGAGATGGTGGTGGTGGCGCCGGAGAGAGAAAGATGAACATTTAAAGAGAGGAAAGATGAATGAGAAAGATAAAATAGAAATCTGAGAAATTTTGAAGAGAAGAAAGAAGAAGTAGAAAGAAAAGAAAATAAGAAACAAGAGAGAGAGTAAAGAGAGAAGGTGAAAGTCAGAAAACAAAAATCGAGAAATAAAGTAACTAAAGACAAGTAAGGGAAATGTAATTGGAAGGGTAAAAAAGTCCAAAAATTCAAAAAATGGCTAGAATTTGAAAAAATTAAGCTAATGGCTAAAATTTAAAAATACAACCCCAAAATGGCTAGAAATGGGGTTTTCCTCAATTTATTTTAGCAAAATTCTGGAATTTAAAAACAACTACGAGAGATCACAGAAATACACCAATCAACAACAAAGTCTAAAATAAATTAATATATTACCAGCTCAGCAAATCGGGTTGTATGTGGTACTTTCTATGTCCACGAAATGGTTGTCAGTTTTATCATTTAAGTCCGTTCACAAAATTGTTGTCACTTCTATTAATAGTAGAGGACCCACATAATACATTATATTTATTTATATATTTCTCACGACTTCACTCATATTTATTGTAGGACTCTTACTCCTCTTACAATAATACCCATTATTATCCATTATTAACTACTCCCTCCGTACGTGTAATAATGCCCTACTTATCCCTTTTTTTCGTACGTGAAGTAATGTCTTGTTTCACTTTTTGTACATTTATACCCCTAAAGAATCTTTCTTATTTATACTCATTTGCCATTGATGGCCATGCTTTACAACAACTTTATCATTATCTTTTGTCAATACCACTATCTTTTTGTTAATACCACTACCCCTCATTTCTAAATTTTACCACACTCAAACTAACTTTACCAATTTTCTTATTCTACGTGCAAAATTCCAAATGGGGCATTATTTAACGTACGAAGGGAATATCATTTTCTTAAAACTTGTGTCGTTTACAATGTGCCAGCATACATTGACGTTGGATCCAAAAAACAACAGTATTTGCCAGTATTCTTAAAAAAAAAGTTAATATCCTTGCATCCAAAACCAACAGTATTTGCCAGCATACGTTGATCTTGGAAACCATGTTCGATCATTAATAAAAGTATTATTCAATTCTAGAAAAAACAATTAAATTATTAATTCTGTGAGGTTGACGGTCGGAGCGGTCGTCGCTCAAACTTGATTACTTTGTTCCCAAGGCATATATTCGATTCCCCCCTATATTTAAATAAATATTTGAGAGAATTGCTTTCAACCAGTGTTTTAAAATCCGGATCGGATCGAACCGGCCGGTTCAACCGGTCGAACCAGGAACCGGGACCAATGCTGGTCCGATCACTACTTATTAAACCGGTGTGTATAAAACCATCATTAAACTGCCTAAACCGGCAAGAACCAGAAGCAGTTATGTAGAACCGGCCGGTTCTCAATTTAAGTGTAAAAATTTAATGCTCTTACGGAGAATAGAACCCTATACCTCTTGGTTGCAAGTCTAGGTGCTCCACCACCACCACTGCTCCACCAAGCTTAGTTGTTGCTTAGTCAACGTTTATTATTGTTATACCAATTTCATATATCATATTTCATTGAGAATCACATATGTATTTAACTTAAGTGAATATCATTATATATTTTATTAAATTATATCATATTACCATATATTGTATTTATCTACAATTAGAGATTCTATACTTATAAGAATATTTAATTTAATTTTTTAAGGATTGTGTAGTATATTAGTATTAACTAAAAAAATACTCTATTCGTACGCGAAAAAATGCCCTACTTATCACATTTCAAGTGTACACCAAAAAAATGTTCCATTTCACTTTATGGACTTATATACCCTAAAGAATCTCATTTATTTACACTCATTTGTTATTGATAGACCCACCTCCTAACAACTTTATCATTACATTTTGTCTATACTCTTACCTTTTTGTCAATAGCACTACCCCTACTATTTAACTTTTACCCCACTCATAATAATTTTACCAGCTTTCTTAATACATGTGCCCAGCCGTTAATGGGACATTTTTTCGCGTACGGAGGGAGTAGTTCAAATAAGCTTTATGGTATTTTTTTTATCTCTTTTCTTATACATTGATAAACATCCATTTTATAGCAACTAAACGTGTTTTCTATCACTAATTGTCTTACTTTACCGTCTTAATGTGACATGTTTTGGATTGATTTCAATATTTTGGATTAGTTTCACGTTTGGTGGAGTTTGTGCATGTGCGTAGGATAAGCAAGGGATGCTAAGCTGGAAAGAAAGGGCCGTAGAAGAGCGAAGTCGAAGAAACGGGACGGAAGAGTGAAAAACGGACGGAAATGAGCTAAAACTAAGAACCGGCGCATGGAAGACAAAAATCGGCAGTTTGGAGTAAAAAACTGGGGTGAACCGTCGGCCAAACCGCCGAAACTCTCGGTATTGAAGTCCAAGGGAAATGCTGAAATCGGCGGTCGGACCGGCGCCTTGGGCCCGGACCGCTGGTTTGATGGGTTGGAGCACCAATTTTGCAATTTTTGTCCAAAATCGGATGATTTTGCCCTTTTCGCATTTTTATCATCCTCTAGCACTTTTTCCACCCTATATATACATGGGTTCAGCCCCAAAACGTGTATCATCTACCCCTTAGCTTAGATTCTTGTTCAAAAAGTTTTCAATTAGGGTTCTAAATAAATTTTTATCATTGTATTAGTGGATTAAGGTTGGATTTGAAGACTGTTTGAAGATTTCATCATTGGGTTCCTAGTTTTTCAACCATGCAATCATTTCTCATTTATCTTGCTTTGATTTTATTCATGTCTAGCTAAATTTCCTTGTTGGTTTTGGGGATTTATGATGATTTGATGATAGAATGATCATAGCTTGTTGAATCTCATTGCCTTCTTCTAATTAATTATGGAGTTGGTGCTTATTTTCATGTGGGATTTGTTGATCACCTTTCTTACATGCCAAGTGCTTGTAGAAATTCTTAATAGGTTTTTACATGCATGAAAATCAAATTGCACATTATGTATTGATTTGAGACTTAGTAGGTGATGATCTAATGCATGGAAGCTTGTGATGCTTGTGCTTTTTGGAGTTGTTTTATCGTCTCGAGTCTTAGCCTAGAGAGTCGATAGAATGATCCTCTTTTGCTAATTGTCGAGAGAGACTAGTGAATATTTTGGGTGGTTGCTTCTTAATTAGAAGATTAAAATGCTTTGCATGAATTAGGAAGTCTTGATCAAGCTATCTAGAATCGGATTGAATCCCTAGAACCAACCTTTGTTCCAATTTGTTCTTTAATCGTTTCTTAGTCGTTTGTTTTATTGAATTTGCTTGTTTACTTTGATTTTGTGTTTAAATGTTTGAATGAATCGCCAATCATGTTGTTTGAAGAGCTTGAATAATAGGAAGATGCATGAATTTTGTTTTCAATATAAATTCGAGCCAATATAGTCCTTGTGGATACGATATCCGATCTCTAGTACTACAATTGCTCGTTCAAAGTGCGGTTTAATTTGCTAAGTATTTCTAACGATCATACATTTATATTTATTATGTAAATCTATTAATCTATAATTATTCTTTTTTAAATATATTTTATGATCGCACTGACTAATGTGAGCATAAAAACACTATTGCTTGTTATATTATTTTTCAAATATTTACTTATTAATTGCAATAATATGACATTATGAGTATTTTTATATGTTTTAGGTATTTAATTATTATTTTTATTATATATTATTAAATGGTTTAATCACGGTTGAACTGGTTGAACCGATTGAACCATGACCCGATGCCTCGTCGATTCGATCACCGGTCCGGTTTTTAAAACAATGCTTTCAACAATGAGATGTAGTTCATATGGGAAAATAATTGGACAGAACTATTGTAAGGGGTTCAATTCCCTTCATCTCCAAATTTTTATTAAAAAAATTCCTTTTATTGATGCTGAATTATTTAAATATATATTTCAGAGATTGTTTTCGATATGGAGATGTAGCTCATATGGGATATCAATTGGTCAAGAACAAGAAGCTCTACAATTGAAAGGGGTTCGATTCTCCTTTGCAGAAATATGACAAAATGGGAGGTTATTCCTAAATAGAGTTCGAAGAATAATTTTTAATTTTTATTTTCTAATTTTAATATACATGAACAATAATTCAATATTATATTACCAAATGCATGTATTGTATAATGTATTATGTGTAAATATATGTATTGATTTTTTTCACCTAGAATATGTAGAGCCCATGACTTAAAAATATGCATTTAACTTGCTCGATAAGTTGGAAATATTTTGGGTTCAACAAGAAGGTGGTCATATGGACGAGCTATTGAAAACACGCAAGTTAAAGGATATGGTTACATAAAAAAAGATGAAGTCATTGTCACAAACAACTTTAGAAAAATATTTTAATCAACCTAAATCTATTGTAATGATATATATTTATATATATTATTTAGTGTGATTTATTCCTAAATGGAGGTGTCATTCCTAAATATGGGACCGAAAAAAATATGAATTGTGAAAAATATAGAGTTTATTCCTATTTACAATTGGTCCCAAGTTGGGACCATGAAAATACATGATAAAATGGGAGTTTATTCCTAAATAGAGTATTAATTTATGTAGGTTCTATTGTATATATTTCTGAAAATTGTTTAAATATATATCTCTGAGAAGTGTTAATAACATGGAGATGTAGCTCATATGGAAAATCAATTGGACAATTCTTTTTGTTGATGTTGTATCATTTAAATATATATTTCTGAAAATTGTTTAAATATATATCTCGGAGAATTGTTAATAACATGGAGATGTAGCTCATATGAGAAATTAATTGCACAAGAACAAGAAGCGTCTACAATTGAAAGGGGTTCGATTACCCTCATCTCCAACATTTTTTCTTTTTGGTAAAGCAATTGAATCTTGTATTCCATAAATTCATTCTCTTGTTTTAGTTTTATACCGCATATAACAAAGCTATATAAATTAGTAATTGGCCAGACCAGACCAGCTGGTTGGCGCAATACCATAGTTAATTAGTGTTATAATAAGACATACATGGATATATATTTTTAAGAACACTTGGACAAAAAAATATAAGAAGAAACATAAGTATAATTTGTAAGACAAAACCAACGTATAAATCTCCAAAATATAATTGTGAGTTAAAATATATGAAAAGGCCAATAAATTAATCATTGATGGCTAGATTTTGAGAGGATCTTTAATTTAAAGAGGGTGTTTGTCTAACAAACCAAATTCCTTCTCTTTATTTTCTTTCTTCTCAACGATCTTGGCCGACTACAGATATGGGGTCTGTATCTTGTGATTTTTGATCATGCTCATTAATTAGGTGGAGGAGTATTTCTTTTAGGTGGAGGAGTATATTTCCGTGGTCAAATAAATGAGCAACAAGCTCAAAGGAATAGAGTACCACCGCCTCCAATCAACCAAATGTTTGAGCCTTAAATTAATATGTTTCAAGATGGAGGTTGGATCAATCGGTGCAACGCCAACAACTTTGAGCTAAAGCCGGGGTTGATTAATATGGTTCAAACGGAGTCATTTGGAGGAGGTTTCAATGAAGATGCAAATGCCCATTTGAGTGCTTTTTTGAACGTGTGTGAAACTATTAAGATCCAAGGGTCTCAAATGACGTCAATCGATTGAGATTCTTTGGATTTTCTCTACGGGACAAGGCCAAAGCTTGGTACAAAACCCTCGACCGTTCGGAGATAACCACTTGAGAACAATTGTGCCGACTTTTCATAGCCTAGTACTTTTCGCCTTCGCGTGCTCAAAAGCTTATTTCGGACATCTCCAATTTCTCTCAATCGGGGGATGAATCAATCTATGAAGCTTGGGAGAGATACAAGGATATGTTGAGGCGATGTCCTCAACATGGATTTTCAAAGGAGCAACAAATCTTGAACTTTTATCGAGGGCTTACTAATCATACACGTGAGGTCGTGAATGCCACCGCCGGTGGGGGTTTGACCAACCGACCTTATGAAGAAGCGGTCCGGATTTTGGAGGAAATGGCGGCCAATAGTTGCCATTGGCCTCAAGAGAGGAGTTCTTCCAAGAGAGTTGCCTCCATTTCGGACGAGAGGTATGATGATCTTCTTGAGCAATTCACCATGCTCAAGAGGGACTATGAGGCCGAAAGAAAGGAAAAGTTGGATATGAAGATGGTGTCTCAACCGATGCAACAAGGAGGTGAAGAGTATTCACAATTCGAGGATGCCAATTATGTGAATCAACGGGGGTATAGCAATTACAACCGCTCGAGTTATCCTCCGGGGAATCAAGCCTATAATCCTAATTATAGAAATCCAAATTTGTCGTACTCTAATTCGAACAATGCTATCCATCCACCACCCGGATTCCCGGATTCGAACAATGCTATCCAGCCAAAGAAGCCGATGCCGACCATGGAAGAAATGATGCAATAACTTCTTCAAAACCAAAATGCTTTCATGGGTGCAACGAGGCAAAAGGTTATAAGTTTGGAAGGAACCGTCACGGCTTTGACTAAGCAAATGAAGATGTTGGAAGGGCAAGTGAGTCAAATGGCTAATCAAGCGGCTTCCCAACATAAGCCGGGGCAATTTCCAAGCAATACGGAGGTTAACCCGAAGAATCAATGCAATGCTATTCATTTGAGAAGTGGAACTAATTAAAAAAAACTATCCGGAGTTGGAAGATCGAGATGACCACCATCCAGAATTCAAGTTGTACTCTACATATTTTTTGACTATATACATATGTATGCTAATAAACTTCACTATTATTTTCATGTGAAAGAGGGAGTCCGCTTTGCCTTCGGGGCGGAGCTTTTTGCGGCAATTACGACTATTGAGATAGCATATTCTAATGATTGGAAAATGTTGTAGTTGGAGTCGGATTCAATCAGTGTGGTACAACTATTCCGAACTCGATCAGAGTGGGTGCCATGGACTTTCTTGGCACTATGGAGACACATTTTGCACCTCCTCAGTCTTATAACATTTCTGATTTCTCTTGTTTACAGAGAAGGCAATGTTGTGGTAGATCAAATGGCAGCAGACTACATGAATTCTGGATGGTGGTCATTCCATCATGATAAAATCAAAGATGCTATTTTCATTGATAGATTTTGTCAGTTCTTTGTTAGATATGTATAACTTTATCTTTATTTCTAAACACTCAAGTTGATTTATTAATTTTATTTTTATTTGTTTTTTTCTATATTTTTTATAAAATTCCAATTAGCTAATAAACTTTGAGCTCATTCATATTTTTTAAAGAGTGCTATCAACATAAGCTTCGCTCTAAATTTATGAGTCCAAAAATAAAATGTAAATAATTTCTAAGTGGGCCAAAATTAGTGTATTAAAAACTTTCAATCTCTTATTTATTAACATGACCACTCGCATTTCTCCCACAAACAAATTATGTTATTAAAAAAGACAGGCTTGCACATCAAGAAAACTAGAACATATTTGTACATACTATATATACCCAAGAACAATGATGAAATGTCAAAGGCATCAAAACTCATAATTCTATCAGGAAAAGAAAAAAAAAATGGAAGAAGACAGAATCAGCCAACTCCCAGATGAAATTCTCCACGTCATCCTCTCCTCCCTCGACATAAACGACGCCGTTCAGACAAGCATCCTCTCCAAACGATGGCGACACCTCTGGTCTTCCATGCCCGAACTCAACTTCAACTTCTACCGCCTCGCCCGTCACAGCCAGGTCAACTTAGAAAACCCCCGTCACCGCCTCCACTTCACCACCCGCTTCACCAAATTCGTGACAAACTTCCTCTCCCACCGCCGCCACTCCTCCCCCCTCACCAAATTCCGTATCTCGCTCCACGGCCTAACCAATCGCGTACGAGATCCAACCTTCATCCCCCGCTGCGTCGATTACGCCGTCACTCACGGCGTCAAAGACCTCGACGTCCATGAACTCTGCTCTCCGCCGCCGCGGTTGCCCGACGCCTTCTTCGCCTGCCAAACGCTGCGACACCTCACGCTCAGACGCTTCGGTCAATTCCGACTGCCCAGAAAATTCTCCTTGCCGAATCTCACAACACTCAACGTCGAAGGTTGTGGCTTCGTTGACGATGATGATGTATTCTACGGCGGCGTGACCGAGCCCTTCGCCGGCTTTCCAAATCTGGAGAAGCTGAGTCTCCGCAATGTTAATGTCTACCGCCTCATCATCGTCGCCGCCAAACTGAAGATTCTAGAAATTATAATCGACGAAAAGTGTATATTTCTCAATTACACAGTAATGGAACGGATTTCGACTCCGGCGCTCACGTCATTCAGATATCAAGGAGTTTTCCCGCTTGAATGTAAGGAGGCGGAACTTCCAATATTGGAGGAGGTGTACTTGGAATGTTCTAGAAAGATCAGACGGTGTAATGGAGGAACTTATGGACGGAACGTGCCTTTAAAATGTGTGGAGATGCTGCAGCAATTTGGGAATGCAAAAGTTGTTACATTAGCCTTGAGCACGCTAGAGGTAACATACATATATATTTTTTCTTCATTATTTGCAGAACCTATACTTATGAAACGACGTTGTTTTATCACCCGTGGCCGAGTGCCGATACGTGTTAATTAATTAATGTTGTTAACGCGACTTTCTGCGCTGAAGTTGTATTTATCATGCTTAATAGAGGTAGTATCCTAAGATTGGAATAAAACTGTCACATATCGTGAATTTTTCAGCCTAAATTTTTGAATTTTATCTAAATTTATTTCTTGTAGTTTGTGCAAGATAAATTAAACTGCAACAATTGTTTGTTTGTGTTAATTCTCTAAGGTTATGGAAATGGATACTGGTCTTCTTGAGCGAAGTCTGTCTCCATTTTCTCACATCAATTGTCTGAAGTTGGTTAAAGGCCGGCATGACGTGGATCATCCGATGAAGACAGTGCTTCGCTCGGTGATGAACTACTTGACGATGTGTGATGATTCGTTGGCAGTAAAGTTTCCAGAAGATGTGTATGTGGTTGAAGACAAGATTTGTCGAAATCTGTTAGATGAAGACAGTGGTGAACGACAACTTGAATGGCTCTGGATGGAATGATCGAACTAACCGCCAACTCATAACGATTTGGAATAGAGGGATCTCGAATTTTCGAAAACCGTGTAACATTTGCGATTGTATTTACAGTTAGGGGACCAAGTAATTGGCTAAATTCTAAAGAACTTGTGTAAGAAGAGAATGGGATTGTGTAAAGAACAAGAATCAATATTTAATCTATTAAAAAATTTGTCATTAGTTTACAGATGAAATTGGTTGGCCTGTGTTGGTTTATGCCTTGAGCACTATAAAAACTGCTCCCTTATTTATTTGTTGATGGTCAACTCTCAATGTATATGTTGCATGCATAGGTAGTTCTTAAATTCCACTAACCATAGTTAGATTTTCTGCCACATCTCCATTTAGATTTATTTTACAATATACTCAATCCGTGTATATAATATGCTACCACTATTTCTGGATTTAATAAATAAATATAAATACTTTGATAGGAGAAAAATAGAGCTAGCGACGAAGAAGCAACAAACTGGGTAGCTCTACGTAGCTAATAGCATGCCCGTTTTTATAGTTAATGGTAGTGAGATTTCTCATGATTTTGTTTCTTTCCATGTTTTACACATCCATAATTCATCATTCTCAAAAATGAAGTTTCAAATAATAATGCCGTGTTGAATTCGGTTCATACATTTGGGAACTAGTTCAATTTTAGAAACGGGCCACTTCTCAATGTCCAAAATTATTGGATTAAATATAATCATAAAGAAAAGACAATTGATCATTAGGAATATTCCCATTTTCCATTTGGTCTTTTGACACACTATATGGCTTATTAAGGATCGACAAGTTTACCTGTCTCCTGACTAAGCCCAGTGCTAGAAAACAAATCTACAAAAACTTGCAAAAAAATCTGTCAGGCGGGATTATAATATTAGGATTTGAATTTATCAATAAATCTATTTGACCATGTCTAAAGAAAAAAAAAATTGAGTGTAAATATAGAAATAATTTTTATATTTGATTTCCAACTACAAGTTGTGGGTGACAACGTGTCCCTTGTAAATAAATTAATAGAAACAATTAAACAGTTGGGTGACAAGGGAAAAGAAACCGGCAATAGACGCGCGTGCTTTTCACTTCTGCTAAAAGTCAACATACAAAACAGAACAAGTCAAAATAAAAATTTGGGCTCCAAGAAAACCATTGAAAACCACTCATAGGAATTAAAAATTATTTTTATAAGTCAAAATATTATTTCAACATTATCATAACAACACGTACACACTCGTCTGCTTCTCAGACAGCTATAGAAATGGAGAAACTGATGATGAATCATCCCATAAGTCTCGCACCTCTTTTCTCTCTCATATTTTTATGGTTCCACTTCCAGTTCCCGCAAATCTTCTACAAACAAAAATGGAGGAAATATTCCGAATGAGTCCATTCATTCTCACACCTCTTCTCTCTCTCATCTTCTTATGGTTTATAAACCGAATCTTTCTCAAACCCTCGACCAAATCAAAACGCCCCCCTTCACCTTCAAAGCTGCCGATAATCGGAAATCTACACCAACTGAGCTCACTGCCTCACCACGAATTCCATTCCTTAGCCAAAAAGCACGGCCCCATCATGCTCCTTCACTTCGGCAGCGTCCCCGTTCTGATCATCTCGTCGGCCGATTTGGCCAGCGAAGTCATGAGAACTCACGATCTCATCTTCGCCAGCAGGCCAGTTTACAAGGCCCCTAAGAAGATTACCTACGGCTGTAAAGACGTAGCATTTTCCCCTTACGGGGAAAACTGGAGGCAGCTGAAGAGCATCGTTGTTCTTCAGCTGGTGAGTAGCAAAAGGGTTCAATCTTTCCGTTCCATCAGGGAAGAAGAAACGGCCCTTTTCGTGAGCAAGGTTCGAGAATACTCCTCGGGGGTCGTGGATCTGAGTGCGATGTTAGTTAAGTATGCTAACGATGGAGTCGGTAGAGCAGCTTTCGGGAGGAAATATAGTGATTCTGAAAACGGAAAGAAATTCTTAAGTCTGATGAACGATTTGATGGAGGTTATGGGGGCTATCAATATTGGAGACTTTATTCCGTGGCTTGCTTGGACTAGTCGCGTTAATGGTTTTGACAAGAAAGTCGACAAGATTGCGGAAGACTTGAATCAAATTTTGGAGACTTTGATTGAGGATCGTCAGAAGATCATTCAAAAGGAGCAGCAGGATGTTGAGGAAAAAAGTACTGGACAAGATTTTCTCGATATTTTGCTCCAAATTTATAATGATAAAACTGCTGATGCCTCCATTGATCGAGATAGCATGAAAGCACTACTTTTGGTAATTAGCACTCTCTCTCTCTCTCTCTCTCTCTCTCTCTCTCACCATGTATATTGTTCATTTGTTTGCTACTACGCTATTTATAGGATGTGTTTGTTGGTGGAACTGATACGACATCCACAACCTTGGAATGGGTGATGTCAGAACTCTTACGACATCCAGCAGTGTTGGAAAAGTTGCAGAGCGAAGTTAGAGGAATTGTTAAAGAGAAACAGGACATAACGGATGACGATCTAGAAAAAATGCATTATTTGAAAGCTGTGATTAAGGAATCGCTACGTTGTCATCCACCACTTCCGCTACTCGTGCCAAGAGTAGCAACCAATGATGTGCAAGTAAAAGGTTACGACGTTGCAGCTGGAACATTGGTGATGATCAACATGTGGTCTATAGGGAGGGACCCCGTCTCATGGTACGAACCAGAAAAGTTTATGCCCGAGAGATTCTTAAATTCCTCGATAGACTACAAAGGCCTAGATTTCGAGCTGATCCCATTTGGGGCGGGACGAAGGGGATGTCCCGGTATCACATTTGCTGTTGCTACAATGGAGCTTCTGTTAGCAAATCTTGTGCACAAATTCAATTGGAAATTGGCTAATGGGGTTAAACCAAAAGATTTTGACATGAGGGAGAGCCCTGGATTGACAGTCAATAGAGCCGTGCCTCTTCTTGCTGTTGCTTCTCCCATCACTAAATAATTAGGAAGCCTCTCTATATGTAGATTTCAATGATATTGATTGCTTTTAAATGCTTGCATGATTTGTGTGGTTTTCGTCGTGTGCAATGTTTGTAAGTTGTCATGAATGACAAGTAATTAAAGAATGAATTCATCAAAAGGTTATTGCTCTTTCAATACGGCATTCTTCAACACCACACACGAGGAGCTAATTTTTTAATTTTTAAGTATAAGTTTGCATCCAAATTCAATCTGCAACGTCAGAAATTGGCCCTACCAACAAGAGTCAACCCTTATAACCAATTTGAAATGATTTGCAGGCACTACATATCCAGTTCGAATCATTCCATCTCAATATTTTATTGTCTTACTACCTATTTATTATTTCTATAATACTTATTATAAATTAAAAATAATGTACTAATATAATGAAACTCTAGTTAATAATATTCATTCTATAAAATTTCAAACTTAATAGTATATCAAAATTACGAAATTAACCAACGTTAATAATTAATTATCATTACATCAGTGGTAACATGATATTAGCATTAACATCAAGAAACGACCGTCTTAAAATTTGTTACATCATTATGTGTAACTAACAAAAATGATGTCCACACATGCATCATCATTATGTGTAAACATTACTCTTAGTCCTCTTCCTCTTTGGTTTCTTACAATCCTTAGCCATGTGGCCAAGTTTGTCACAGTTATAGCAATTGCTATTTAACTTTGATGGTTGAGCAACTTAATTTCCCTTGCCCTTGTCTTTAGCATTTGGGCGATGGCGCTTGTGAGACAGATCACCACCTTGTTCGGTCAAATTGTCCTTCCCCTCCATAGGAGCTTTAGTCTTTGATCACGATTACTCACAAGAGCTTCCACTTGAAGCTTTGACACCAAAGTCTCCACGGACATTTCCGAGCGCTTGAGCTTCAAATGACTTTGAAAGTCACTCCAACTGGAGGCAACTTATCAATCATAACCGCTACGGAGAGCGTATCGACCAAAGGCATCCCTTCGGCTTGAACATCGTGTGCAAGATCTTGAAACTCTTCCACTTGTTCCATCACATGTCGAGAATCGACCATCTTGTAGTCTAACCATTTTGCTACGACGAACTTTTTAGTGCTCGCCTAATCAACTTGGTACTTCTTTCCGAGAGCCTCCCACAACTCTTTAGAAGTCGTGTGGACACGGAACACCTTGTAGAGAGACCACCATCCAAGTATGTTAAAACAGTGTTACGACATAGGTAATCTCTTTGGCACCAATTATCAAAGCCGGAATGAGCTTCAAAGTTCTTCTCCTCTTCGCTTGGTGTCGCCGGCTTATTTTCAGTTAAGAAGCCAGCAAACCCCACCGTGGTGAGGTAGAACAATATTTTCTCTTGTCAAAACTTGAAGCCTTTGCCCGAGAAAATAGGAGGCTTTTCGGCTACCCCAATATCCTCGACATTTGCAGTGGGGCCATGGTAGAGGGCTGGCCGCATGTTTGCCCAAACAGATGAGCAAATGAAGACCTAATCATGGAAGACACAATTGATCCGATCGTGGAAGAGGTGGTAGAGCCAATGGTGGCTGAAGTAGTGGAGCCATTGGTGGCGGAAGCGGTGGAGCCAATGGTGGCGAAAACGGTGGAGCCATTGGTGCTAGACATCTTCACAACAAAGGTATTAATGTTTCGATAGTTTTTAAGTCAATATTAAAAGTCCAGAATTGATCTCCAAGCTCGAACGGGCAGCAACACTGAATTTCTTCTTGCTATTGTAACAAATCGGGTGCTCGTTCAAACTTTTATAACGGAAAAAATAGAAGAAACTGGACTAGAAATAAAATAATTAGAACCACAAAACAGTAAATCTAAATTACACGAAATAAGGAACAAACTCAAAGATTTGTAGCCGAGTCGAGATAGAATCTCTGCCCGCAAGAAAAAATTCGCTTCGGTAGTGCTCTCGGTTTCGGCGATCCTTCCCCAAAGGTAAAACGGCTTCGTCTCGACGGATGTAGCACCACAAGTCCGACGAGCTCCGACGAACGTAATTAGGATCAAGAACTGAGCAAGCTATAGAATGAGATGCAAATTTTCGTGTGAGAGAGATGTCTATAATTTTCTGATTCTATATGAAATGCTCAATGCCTACGCCTATTTATAGGCTGTTCACACATGAGAGGATTAATGCTCCAATAACAGCACTTGTGGCAGTTTCAATTGTACTTATTCAGGAGTCATCAAAATCTACTGTTACCCAAATTGAACGAAATCAATTTAATTGAATTCTATTGACGGTTTCATGTCTGAAAAGCCAAACGGTAGCAAATTCTCGAAACAGCAAATACTACTACTCAAGAGTCATCAAAATCAACTGTTACCCAAAGTTTTGTTTAATTAGTTAATGTGATGGATTAAAAGGGCCGAGCCCAATTGCAAGGAATTAAAGCTTGACAAAGCTTAACCAAATCCGCGTGAATAACTTTACAATTGGGCCAAATAATTAATATAAACAATCCTAATATTTACTTAATTTTCTATACAAACAAATGGGTCGTACCCAATTGTAAATAATTTGATTAATTAGTTTGTATCCACCAAGCTCAATCTAATCAAATTTAAAGCTCAAATCGACACCAATGTCCACGAATTTATCTCGACAACAAATTCGTTTCCATCACACAACTCAAATATATCATTTCTTACTCACCAAATAATGGTTTTAAGTACTAAATTAATTATTAACGTTCATTATTCCAAAATTAAGGTATACAATTTTTAAATTCCAATTTTCTATATTCACTATATTTTAAGAAACAATTATATTTGAAAATAAATATTTTCTCTAGTGAAATAATAATGGAGACGGACTTCTCTCAAGACGACCAGCATCCATTTCCAGAACCTTCGAGAATAAGTAACACAATCAGACACTCAGTTTATTTCTTTTTACACAAATTACAAAACAATTATGAAGAAATAAATAAGAGTATTAATTGCATATTAAGGCACAATATTTGATCCCATTATAAATTTAAGAGATTATATAGTGAAATACCCACTATAGAGATTACAACCCAATATATAGCCCACCTTTTTAATATACACAAATTATAGCCACCTTTTGTAATTTGGGACCTAACTATCCTTATCCATTTTGACCCGTGTCATTTATCTGGATCCCCTCACGATCATAAACCATCTGTCCTTTTCTCTCTCCCCCACTCGACTCTCTCTCCCTCTTCTATCTTTTCCCTCTTTAATTTCTTCCATTCTCACGCACCTTCTTCCACCTCTTCTCCTGCCACTGCCGGTCACACGCACCCAACCCACCATATTCATTGTACTTTCTCTTCTCTACCTCTTTTTCTCTCTAATTTCTCTCTTCTCTCTTTCGCAAGGAATCGATGGCAGCCACGACTAGCCGACGCGTCTAGCCGGAACAAGAGAGTAGGGGCTGAACTTTGTTGTGACTAATTAGTTTAGAGAGAGATCGCCATCATCCACCGCCTCCACCGTCGATCGATGAGGTTTACGATCTCTTTGATTGACTATACGTTGTCGATGTTGTCGGTGCTCTCACCATGGTGGACGCAAATTATGAGTGGAGCAAATACTTCGTCGAGTCCGGCAGCAAATACTTCTCCACCGCGTGGAGCGGCATCCAATGGAAGATACAAACCCATAAATCTGCCACAACCTTGAATTAAGTTATATTTATATCTTAATTAAGTTTGTGTTTGGTGTTGTAGTTTCTTGATTCGTTTGGAGGCTTCAAAACCAGGTCTGCCATAAAAGCCTCACTTAACAGATTTTGAACACCGGGTTTGCTGAAACGCCACAATGAAAATCACAAGAATATCAATTCTTGCACTGTCTTGCATCATTTTGTACAACACGTTGTTTCATTTTATTTAATCTTCCGAGTAATTAGTATGTACTGGTCGAGTTATGAAGTTTGTAACCTTGTGAAGGATACCGAGCATTCATAACAATGTTTATGAGTACAACGTAACTTGGTACTTTGGCACTAATGACCATATTAGTGCCAAGGTACCAACAAAAATCACAAAAAAAAAACTATGTAACTTCGTACTTTGGCACTAATGACCATATTAGTGCCAAAGTACCAACAGAAAATATAAAAAAAAAAAAACTACGTAACTTGGTACTTTGGCACTAATGACCATATTAGTGCCAAAGTACCTACAGAAAGCACAAAACAAAACTATGTAACTTGGTACTTTGGTACTAATGACCATATTAGTGCCAAAGTACCAACAGAAAGTACAAAAAACAAACTACATAACTTGGTACTTTGGATTTAATGACCATATTAGTGCCAAAGTACCAAGTTATGTAGTTTTTTTTTTCTATTGGTACTTTGGCACTAATGACTATATATTAGTGCCAAAAATACCAACAGAAAGCATAAAAAAATACTAAGTAATTTGGTACTTTGGTACTTTAGCACTAATGATCATATCGGTCTCAAAGTGCCAACTGAAAGCACAAAAAAAAACTAAGTAAATTTGATAATTTGGTACTATTTAGTGTCAAAAGTATCCGACTTCTTGTACCCGAATCTGATCCAACCTGCGACCTGACCCGACCCGCGCGCCTTTCATTAAGGGTATTTTTGTCCCAAATTCAAAAAAAATAGCTAAAAATTGTGTTTTTCTTAAAAAGTGGCTATATATTGAATTTTAATCCTCATTATGGGTATTTCATAAGTTGACTCTAAATTTAATGCCGCTTTTAATTATTAATATGTTAATGCATAACCTTTTAATCAATTGCAATAGCTTCAATCGACATGCCTTACTACTGAATTAATATGCATGAAACTAACCCTAAATAAAATAAAATAAATTACCCCCTCCGTTCGTGTATTAAAGTCTCATTTCACCCATTTCAAATGTTCAAGTTTAAAAGTCATACTCTCATTTTTAGACCATTATGTCATTCTTACTTTTTAGAATTACTACCCTTTGTCATTTGGGACCCCACCTCACATCAACTTTATTTCTACTTTTTTATTATTCTAACAACTTTATTCTTACTTTTTGGTCAATACCACCTTTTTTTTTATCATTACCACTATTTTTTTATCATTATTCACTACCCCTACTTTATAACTTTTACCATACTGAAAAACACTTTAGCAATTTTCTTAATCTCCGTGCCCATTTAAAATGGACTTTAAAACCCGAACGGAGGGAGTACTTGTTGGGCCTCCTCCCTTGAGGGTAGAGTTGAGAATCCGGCCCACAAGTAGCCTAATATTGCACGTGTGGGAAAAATGTTCTATATTTGCAACTCGCTATAAGTTAGTGGTCAAAAAAGAATTTGTACTCAAAATAATTTTCAGTATAACGAGAAAATAAAATACGGTGACAAATAAAAATTTACTTTTGAATTTCAACAAGTTAACATTATGTATATAATAAATCCATTTCAATTCAAGGATCTTACAGTAAGGCGAATTTTTCACTTGAAAGGTAATCAGATAAAATAATAGGTGAATATAACAAAAAAAAAGGGCAGAGACTATTATATATTGTAGATATTTTTGATATTGATGATATTCCAAGTTTAGAACTTGACTCGACCAAGAAGCTCTTCAAACATATTTTCGAAATTTAATAATTGAGACGATATTTCATCTTCTGTTTCAAACAACTGTTCAATCAGCAGTTCATCATTGTCTTCATCAAATAAATCTTCTGAATCCTTTTCAAGCACAGAAACACCTTGAGGAATCTCTACCATCAATGAGTGGCTATACAAACTTCCCTCTTTCAAGTAGTTCATCACTCTCTCTAGAACTGTCGGAATTTGCCAATGCCCTTCCTCAAATTTCAGACATTCCATGTAATGAAATGGAGGACTTTGCTCAACCAGACCACGATCCATTTGAAGAACCTTTTAGTTTCAAAACAAGCAAACAAGTAAGCATTCGGTAGATTCATTCGTGCATGACATGCATTGCATGGACTGTCCAAATCCAACTATTGATGGTTTTTATAACCATGACAAATTTTTGTTTTTCTTTTTCTCCTTCAAGGTCAGTCAATAAAATTGATTATTTTTCAATGGCAAATGTAAATTAAACACTCAGATCTTATGTAAATGAAACGAAACCAATATACATTTATGGAACAAACTAACTTTTATACATGGCATATGTGAATCTGGACCGTCCATGTATTACATGTCATGCACGTTGAAAGTTGGAACATACAACCCATAAGCAACCCCAGTACTGTGTGTGTGTGTGTGTGTGTGTGTGTGAGAGAGAGAGAGAGAGAGAGAGAGAGGGGTACCTTGACGGTGTCCAAAGTTAATGTAACAATCTTAGCATTCCCGAGCTGCTGCAGCATCCTAACCCATTTCAAAGTAATCTCTTGATCATTGAGTCTGTTTCTATCTGATTTGTTATAAATATTCAAATAAACTTCCTCCAACATACTAGGGAGATCAATCCTCGAGCATTCCAAAGGAAAATAGCCCTCATATCTAAACGAAGTAAGCAACGGGCATGAAATCTCCCTCATCACCGCGGAAAACAATCTATCTTGAATAATTTCAAGAAATTTAAGCTTCGGAGCAAACACAACAAGCCCTTCAAGCGCATACCCCCGTAGACTCAGCTTCTCCAGCTCCGGCAAACCGGAAAACGGCTCCTTCGAGTAAGAATAATATTCGTCGTCGTTTCTGAGCACACAATTTTCAAGATAAAGTGTTTTCAAATGTGGTAAAGAGAAATTTGCCGGTTTATGAATTCTGTTGGTAAAGTGCGAGAGCTTGAGTTCTCGCAAAGTTTCGGAGGCGAAGAAAGTGGCCGGGAGGCGGAGGGCGGTGCGGCAGAGCGCGTGGAGGTGGAGGGACTCGACGCCGTGATCGACGGCGTAGAGCGCGCATTTCTCGATGAAAGGTGCGTGGGCGCGGACGAAACGGCCGTCGAAGGAGAGGTGGAGGGTGCGGAGGGTGATGGCGTCGTCGCGATGAGAGAGAAAGTGGGAGACGAAGTGGGAGAAGCGGAGAGAGAAAGCTTGGGCGGATTGATGGTTGTTTAGGCTGACGCGGCTGGCGGCGGCGAGGCGGCTGAGGTGGAAGTGGAGATGGGAGAGGGAAAGCCAGAGGTATTGCCATCTTGTGGAGAGGATTGATGTTTGAATTGCAAGTTTGATGTCGACGGAGGAGAGGATTTGGTGGAGGATTGGATCTGGGAGTTGACTTATTCTGTCTTCTTCTTCCATTTTCGATGATTTTGATTTGGTGAGTTGATCCTTCAGACAAGAGCGATGTTCATGGCAATAAATGTGTTGGTTTTCTAGGAGGCCAAATTTTGGTTTTGACTTGTTCTGTTTTGTATGTTGACTTTTAGCAAGAGTGAAGAACACGCGCGTCTATTGCCGGTTATTTTCCCTTGTCACCCAAGTGTTTTAATTGTTTCTATTTATTTATTTACACGGGACACGTTGTCACCTAACTTTGTAGTTGGAAATTTGAGTTATGCGTACATAATGCTATGAAATTAAAAAAGTAAATAAATGGTACATGCGCTCAACTCATTTTAATTTAATACTTCATCTATGCCGCACATTTTGTATTTTCCCTTCAATAGATGTCTCATTTAATTTATAACATATCACGAAAAATTTAGTTTTCAAAATCTTTCAAAAGTGATTGGACCTAATTTCTATCTTTTTATTTTTATTATTAAGCTCCGTGCTAAACAATAAGATGATAAAATGAGCGGGACGGAGAGAGTATTATATATAAGGGTAGAATCGGTAGAAGTGGTCCATCCTAGCTCCTCGTACGAGCCGACTTTCATGTTGGGCTAGACCATAACTAACACTTGTGCCAAATGTTTTCTGGTTTGCTCGACTGCTCGAGTAAATGAGGGAAGTTGGACTGGAATTCAACTGCTCCGAGATTTTTTGTACCCATCCGAGCTGTGCGATCATTTTATTAATTAGCTCTAGTTATGAGTTCATATAATTAAAAAGGATAGTGTTATTTGGTCATACTGTGGTCGACCACAAAAGCTAAAAATAGTAATATTGGTTTTGAAAATGGAAATATACCCTGATTGGGAAGCATAAACTCTAGGGGTGAAATGTAACTATTTCCATTTTTACAGTCAACTTTTCCTTTTCTTAATGTGTGTGGCTGGCCACTGTATGACAGAATATCATTATCCAATTAAAAATTATGAGGAAGAATCTTGAATAGGATGGTTAAATAGTAGGAATTTATTAGACGGGTCATGATTTGAACTAGTATAAAAAATTATCAAAAATATGATATATGTCATTGAAATGGAAATACAAACTAAAAATGGTAATATAGATTTTGAAAATAGAAATATACCTTAAGTGAGGAAGCATAAACCCTATAAAAAAATATAATTATTTTCATATTTGCGATCAAATTTTGTTTTTTTTACACATGTGATTTAGCCACACTGTGGCCGAACATATGTATTGATAAACTTGTCGATCCTTAATAAGCCTTTTAGTTGTGTCAAGACCACATGGAAAATGGAAATATTCCTAATGATCAATTGTCTTTTTTTTTTATGATTAATATTTAATCCAATAATTTTGGACATTGAGAAATGGCCCGTTTCTTAAATTGAACTAGTTCCCAAATGCATGAACCGAATTCAACACGGCATTATTATTTGAAACTTCATTTTTGAGAATGATGAATTATGGATGTGTAAAAGATGGAAAGAAACAAAATCATGAGAAATCTTCACTACCATTAACTATAAAAACGTGCATGCTATTAGCTACGTAGAGCTACCCAGTTTGTTGCTTCTTCGTCGCTAGCTCTATTTTTCTCCTATCAAAGCATTTATATTTATTTATTAAATCCAGAAATAGTGGTAGCATATTATATACACGGATTGAGTATATTGTAAAATAAATCTAAATGGAGATGTTGCCGAAAACCTAACTATGGCTAGTGGAATTTAAGAACTATGCATGCAACATATGCATTGAGAGTTGACCATCAACAAATAAATAAGGGAGCAGTTTTTACAGTGCTCAAGGCATAAACCAACACAGGCCAACCAATTTCATCTGTAAACTAATGACAATTTTTTTAATAGATTAAATATTGATTCTTGTTCTTCACACAATCCCATTCTCTTCTTACACAAGTTCTTTAGAATTTAGCCATTTACTTGGTCCCCTAACTGTAAATACAATCGCAAATGTTACACGGGTTTCGAAAATTCGAGATCTCTCTATTCCAAATAGAGTTATGAGTTGGCGGTTAGTTCGATCATTCCATCCAGAGCCATTCAAGTTGTCGTTCACCACTGTCTTCATCTAACAGATTTCGACAAATCTTGTCTTCAACCACATACACATCTTCTGGAAACTTTACTGCCAACGAATCATCACACATCGTCAAGTAGTTCATCACCGAGCGAAGCACTGTCTTCATCGGATGATCCACGTCATGTCGGCCTTTAACCAACTTCAGACAATTGATGTGAGAAAATGGAGACAAACTTCGCTCAAGAAGACCAGTATCCATTTCCATAACCTTAGAGAATTAACACAAACAAACAATTGTTGCAGTTTAATTTTATCTTGCACAAACTACAAGAAATAAATTTAGATAAAATTCAAAAATTTAGGCTGGAAAATTCACTATGTGTGACAGTTTTATTCCTATCTTAGGATACTACCAATATTAGCATGATAAATACAATTTGGTGATAATTTTAGCCAACTACAAATTTTCAGCGCAGAGAGTCGCGTTAACAACATTAATTAACATGTGTTGGCAATCGGCCACGGTGATAAAACGACGTCATTTCATAAGTATAGATTCTGCAAATAATGATTTTTTTTCCATAATTTTTGTAAGAATTTAAAAAATGAAATGACGTCGATCATACGCCACAAAAATGAAATAACTATGCGTATTAATTAATTTTTTGTTGCATGTGTGTCTTCACATCTATGTATCAATGACATCAATTGTTATTGTAACTCGTGTGATTCATCAAATTATACATACACTTTCACTCCCATGGATTTAGATCCGATAGGATCTAACCACATAAATCAAGATTCTCATTTATTTCTTCGTAAAATCATTGAAGTATGAATTGGCTTATAATCGATTGTTGCAATCCGTGATCCTATAATCCTAAGGTGGTGATTGGTACGATGGAATGGAGCGTGAAATAGAATGTTCATTTCTACCTTCATTCCATTCCTTTGCTTGATACGTTTTACGATCAAGAATCGTCATTCCATCCGGAATCACCATTCCATTCTCCATAAGATTAGTCATTCTTTCCTCAACACATGATATTAGCCATCCCTAATGCTTATATTTTTGTAATTTGACTATTTGTCCTCATATATTTTTCAATTTTGTCAATTTTACCCAAAAAAAATCAAGAAATTATTTTCATCAATTCTAATTTATATACACACATTACACACACACACATATATACACATACTGCACACAAACACATACACCTGCACACATATACACGCATATACATACACTGCACACACACACCTATATACACACAGTGCACACACACATTTACACACTACACATACACATGCATATACACACACTCAACACACACATACATACACACATATATATATATATACATAATGCATCAAAAAATATCGATTCTATTTATGTACTTATTCCTTGTGCATACCGAGCATATGAATCAACTTATCCATTCCATTTTATTCTATTCCTAGCTCCATTCCATTCTTAGCCCCATTTATTCCTACCTCATTCAATTCCATTATTCCAATCACCTCTAACAGTTTCCGACTCTTAGAGCCGAAAATTATTACTTGGTTAAAATTGTCATAAAATTATTGAGTTAAAAATTAGTACTATGTTAAGCTCCCACTAGAACTGGAAAATTATGAGTTTATGGGACTAACTCTTTTTCCATTTTGATAAGAAATTAAGAAGAAATAAATATAAAAAAAAAATATGTTACCTCTAGGATGCTCAAGGCTAATGTAACAACTTTTGCATTCCCAAATTGCTGCAGCATCTCCACACATTTTAAAGGCACGTTCCGTCCATAAGTTCCTTCATTACACCGTCTGATCTTTCTAGAACATTCCAAGTACACCTCCTCCAATATTGGAAGTTCCGCCTCCTTACATTCAAGCGGGAAAACTCCTTGATATCTGAATGACGTAAGCGCCGGAGTCGAAATCCGTTCCATTACTGTGTAATTGAGAAATATACACTTTTCGTCGATTATAATTTCTAGAATCTTCAGTTTGGCGGCGACGATGATGAGGCGGTAGACATTAACATTGCGGAGACTCAGCTTCTCCAGATTGGGGAAGCCGGCGAAGGGCTCGGTCACGCCGCCGTAGAATACATCATCATCGTCAACGAAGCCACAACCTTCGACGTTGAGTGTTGTGAGATTCGGCAAGGAGAATTTTCTGGGCAGTCGGAATTGACCGAAGCGTCTCAGCGCGAGGTGTCGCAGCGTTTGGCAGGCGAAGAAGGCGTCGGGCAACCGCGGCGGCGGAGAGCAGAGTTCGTGGACGTCGAGGTCTTTGACGCCGTGAGTGACGGCGTAATCGACGCAGCGGGGGATGAAGGTTGGATCTCGTACGCGATTGGTTAGGCCGTGGAGCGAGAGACGGAATTTGGTGAGGGGGGAGGAGTGGCGGCGGTGGGAGAGGAAGTTTGTCACGAATTTGGTGAAGCGGGTGGTGAAGTGGAGGCGGTGACGGGGGTTTTCTAAGTTGACCTGGCTGTGACGGGCGAGGCGGTAGAAGTTGAAGTTGATTTCGGGCATGGAAGACCAGAGGTGTCTCCATCTTTTTGAGAGAATGCTTGTCTGAACGGCGTCGTTTATGTCGAGAGAGGAGAGGATGACGTGGAGGATTTCATCTGGGAGTTGGCTAATTCTGTCTTCTTCCATTTTTTGAGTTTTGTTGCCTTTGACCTTTTATCATTATTCTTGGGTATATATATATGTACAAATATGTGCTAGTTTTCTTGAGGTGCAAGCCTGTGTTTTTGAATAGCATAATTAGTTTGTGGGAGAAATGCGAGTGGTGGTCGTGTTAATTATAAGAGATTGAAAGTTTATAATACACTAATTTTGGAAATATATTATTGACATTTTATTTTCGGACTCGTAAATTTTATTACTTGACATATATACACATGACATGATACATTTCGACCCAATTTAGGAATTTTATGTTTTTTGGCATTAGACACTTGACATGGTTACTACTTACTAGAACCCGTGCATGAACTCATTTAGTGAAGTTTATTAGCATAAACATGTATATTGTTCAAAAATATATAAAGTATATAGAACTTGTATTTTTTACTCTTTTTTTTTTGGTAAATGAAAACACCATCATTCGCGCATGAGGGGAGTAAACCACCCGGTAATACATAGTTCAACAAATACAAAACGAAACAAAGATCATAACAACTCAAGACAACAAGATGGATTAGAGATCCAATCGTCCAAATTAAAGCAAGCTATGCTAAGAAATAAATTTGACACCCAAAACTAAAACATTACTTTAATAATCTCGAAATGATCCTCAGAGCAACTCGACGTATTCTTGAAAACTAATTCATTTCTATGAATCCATATGTTCCAGAAAACACTTATCCAAAGAGCTTTTTACAATTCTACCTAGCTCTTCCTCCTTGAAATTCCAAAATGTTGCTGCAAGTGACATATCGGACTAACATGTCCAACATATTTGATTCCAAACCAACTATAGCATCAAATCCAGACATGATATGCAAACGAACAGGATCACGCAGAATCATATGTTTGGTTGTATGATTGGGCCCGTGATGGATAACTAGACCCTTGATCATATCAATCAAGTGAGTGATAAACTATCCTTCCTATGTTTGGTGATTATTATTGCTCATCCAAATCATTTGGAAATTTCCAACTTTACTCTCAAATTTCCCCCAATTTCAACATCAATGTTCAAAATTTTATCTCTCTCTCTCTCTCTCTCTTCAACTTTGTGGTGTCTCTCTCTATTTATCCTAGGTTAATTAAAATGATAATCAATCTAACAAAATGTATGATAAATAATTCAAATACTATATCCTATCTTATTTATCAATCTTATCTATGTTATCCTTGAAACCAAACATGCCATTAGAGTAAATAAGTTGCTTGTTCAAGTGGGAGCAGTTCTTCGTAACTTTGTGCCCAAGCTAAGGCATAATTAAACCAACTCAGGCCAACCAATTTCATCTCTAAACTATTGTATTTTAATTTAAACAGTTTAAAAATTGACGATTCTAGTCACACGACCAATTTTAAATGATTGAAAAAAACATTAAAGTCTTTATTTTCCCTTTGGTGTTTGTGGTATGCTCGACTTTGTGAAGGGTTGAGTGTGATGTGGTGGAGTATTGAAATATAGTTAAATAAATATTTCAGCGAATTATTTACAGCATGGAGATGTAGTTTATATGGTAAAGTAATTGGACAAGAATTGTCTCATTAGAAAATATTTGAGAAAAAATCTTTTGGTTGATGATATATTATTTAAATAAATATTTGAGAAAATTATTTTCAACATGGAGATGTAGCTTATTTGGGAAATCAATTTGGACAAGAACATGAAGAGTCTACAATTGAAAGGGGTTCGGTTCTCCTCATCCCCAAAATTTTTAGATGATATATTATTTAAATAAATATTTGAGAAAATTATTTTCAACATGGATGATATATTAGTTAAATAAATATTTGAGAAAATTATTTTCAACATGGAGATGTAGCTTATTTGGGAAATCAATTTGGACTAGAACACGAAGTGTCTACAATTGAAAATTCCCCTCATCTCCAAACTTTTTGGTGGTGTTGCATTATTTAAATCAATACTTCTATTCGGACATAACATGTTTAAACGTGCTTTAAACATGAAAAAAAATTGTCCAATTACCTTTAAAATTTCCTTCATACTCAGACCTCCTTCCGAAATATCGATCTCATGCACACCCGCTCCCAAATTTTAATCTCATCTACACCCAACTCCTAAACTTGTGAACTTAAATTGAGATAAAACTTTATAATTAAAATTTAAAAAATGTATGTTTATTAATAACCAAACTATCGAAACTATAAAATTAAATTATTGGTTAAACAATTCAGTTTAGTTTGTTGGTGTTATATTATTTAAATCAATAATTCTATTCAGATATACTATATCTACACACATGCACGTGCTTCAAACAGGAAAAAAATTGTCCGATTGTCTTCTCCAAAATTTTTATAAGAAAAAATAGTTTTGTTGGTGTTATATTATTTAAATCAATAATTTCTATTCGGACATTCTATGTCTGAACACACGTGCTTCAAACAGAAAAAATTGTCCGATTACCTTCAAAATTTCCTTCATACTCAGACCCCCTTCCGAAATATCGATCTCACGCACACCCGCGCTCCCAAATTTTAATCTCATTTACACCCAACTCCTAAACTTGTGAATTTAAATTGGAATGAAACTTTATAATTAAAATTTAAATAGTGTATGTTTATTAATAATCAAACTGTCAAAACTATAAAATTAAATTATTAGTTAAAAAATTTCGCCGAATCCCTATTTATACCATCGTATGACTAGACATAGTGTGTCCAAATAGTAGTTCTCTATTTAAATTGTTTTCAACATATTTTTATAAGAAAAAAATAGTTTTGTTGGTGTTGTATTATTTAAATATATATTTGAGAGAATTGTTTTCAACATATTTTTATAAGAAAAAAATAGTTTTGTTGGTGTTGTATTATTTAAATATATATTTGAGAGAATTGTTTTCAATATGTAGATGTAGCTCGTATGGGAATTCAATTGGACAAGAACAAGAAGAGTCTACAATTGAAAGGGGTTCGAAAATTTTTATAGAATTTTTTTTTTTTTTTTTTTTTTTTTGTTGATGCAGTATTATTTAAATATATATTTAAGGGAATTGTTTTCAACATAGAGATGTAACTCATATGGGAAACAATTGGACAAGAACAAGAATAGTCTAGAAAGAGGAAAAACATTTCTTTTTGTTGATGCAGTATTATTTAAATATATATTTAAGGGAATTGTTTTCAACATGGAGATATAGCTCAT
The DNA here is from genome assembly GCA_029490685.1 of Schizonepeta tenuifolia. Classification (NCBI taxonomy): domain Eukaryota; kingdom Viridiplantae; phylum Streptophyta; class Magnoliopsida; order Lamiales; family Lamiaceae; genus Schizonepeta; species Schizonepeta tenuifolia. Next base: position 122,189,037 of record CM055956.1, read on the forward strand.
ATGGAAATCAATTGGACAAGAACAAGAACAGTCTACAATTGAAATGGGTTCGACTCCCCTCATCTCCAAAATTAGTGTTTTCAACATGAAGAAAAAAAAAATTTAGTTGATGATGTATTATTTCAGAGAAGTATTTTCAACATGAAATTGTAGCTTATATAGTTATATGGTAAAGCAATTGAATCTTGTACCATAAATTCATTCTCTTGTTTCAGTTTTATACCGCATATAACAAAGCCATATAAATTATTGGCCAGACCAGACGAGGTTGGCGCCTTAATACCATAGTTAATTTGTGTAATAATTATTATAGGAAGGGAAAATTAATAACATAATAAGACATATACATTGCCACAAAATTTATAAGAAACATATATATACTTTGTAAGACATTTTAGAGGCTCATAAGATTAATCCAACTAGTATATGAGATATTTTTATAAACTTAGATTTAAATTTTATAATTTTCTTGTAAAACTAAATTATTTCATTCATAAAAAAATATTTTATATTACTCACCGTACTTGCTTAGATCAGAGTAGCTCATTAGTCTTGATTCATTTTAAAATCATGCATAACTAGTCTTTCCCGTTTTCTATTAACTAGTCAGGCCAACCAATTTTATCTGTAAACTAATGACAATTTTTTTAATAAATTAAATATTGATTCTTGTTCTTCACACAATCCCATCCTTTGACTGTAAATACAATAGCAAATGTTACACGGCCGTTTCCGAAAATTCGAGATCCTCTATTTCAAAGTGTCGCGAAATGGCAGTCAGTTCGATCATTCCACCCAGAGGCATTCAAGTTGCCGTTCATCACTGTCTTCATCTAACATATTTCGACGAATCTTGTCTTCCACCACATACACATTTTCTGGAAACTCTACTACCAACGAATCATCACACATCGTCAAGTAGTTCATCACCGCGCGAATCACCGTGTTCATCGACTAATCCACGTCATGCCCTTTTGTCAACTTCAGACAATTGATGTGAGGAAACGGGGACAGACTTCGTTCAAGAAGACCAAGATCCATTTCCAAAACCTTCGAGAAATGAGAATAAACACAAACAGACAGTTGTTGCACTTTAATTCTTTCTTGCACAAACTACCAAAAGATTATGAAGATATAAAATAAAAGCCTTAATTGCATTAATGCACAACGTTTGACCCTATTAAAAATTTAACACCATTTTTAATCATTGACATATTGGTCTATTGGATCACTTCTAAAGTACCCGACCACTTGAAAATCCACGTGCATGGACTGCAAGTTGGAATTAGATCGTCGGAGTAATCCGATTTACAATCAATCAAAAGGTTGATGAATTTAATATGTCCATGATGAAAAGTGGTGTTAAATTTGCAATAATTTCCGCGGTGCCTTAAGATGGAGCTAATTGTTAAAACAGGACCGTAACTATCCGAGCTTTCAGAAAGAGAACTATAAATTACAAAATTTGAAAATGAGGACTATATGTTACGAAATTTGAAAATGAGGACTAAAACTTCCATTTTTCGCATTTTCACTCCTATTTCGAACCCAAACCAATTATTTGGGCTTTTTAGTGATACCTAGAGCCCATCGCTAACAGGGCCGTGCCATGTCACTTTTATGACAATTTTTTTTCTTTTTTGTTATTATCGATTTTTTGAGCATATTTGTTATTATCGAAAGAAAGAAAGAAATCAATTATTTGTCACATTTGCAACTTAAAATAAAAATAAGGAAATAACGAGTTTCTTTCGGGTGGGCGGAAATGACGAGTGCTTTTCATTTTAACTCTTTATTTTTGCTTTAGATTGCAAATTTGGCATAATTGGTTTTGATATTTGGTTTTCTTCTTTCTTTCAATAACAACAAACATGTTAAAAAAAATCGATAATAACGAGTAAGGGGAAAACAAAATTTGCCAAAAATGTGACATGGTACAACCACATAAGCAACATGCTCTAGGTGTCACCTAAAAGCCCAAATAATTGATTTTGAGTCTGAAATATGAGTGCATGCAAATACAAAAAAATGAAAGTTATAGTCCTCATTTTCAAATTTCATAACATATAGTTTTTTTTCTGAAATATAGAAAGTTACGGTTCTGTTATAACAATTAGCTCCTTAATATGCATGCAATAAATCCTAATTTAAAATAAATAAGAAAAAACAAAAATAAATACCTCTAGGGTGCCCAAGGCTAATGTAACAACTTTTGCATTCCCAAATTGCTGCAGCATCTCCACATTTTTTAACGGCACGTCCCGTCTACATCTGTACCGCCGTGTGATCATTCTAGAACATTCCAAGTATGCCTCCTTCAATACTGGAAGCTCCGCCTTTGAACATTCAAGCGGGAAAACTGCTTGATATCTGAATGACGTAAGCGTCGGAGTCGAAATCCGTTCCATTTCTGTGTAACGGAGATTTTTACGCTTTTCGTCATTTATAATTTCTAGAATCTTCAGTTTGGGAGCGACGACGATGAGGCCGTAGATATCAACATTGCGCAGACTCAACTTCTCCAGATTGGGGAAGCCGACGAAGGGCTCGGTCACGCGGCCTATTGAAGTATAGTGAAGCATGGAGGCTGAAGCCACGTCAGCAGTCAAAGTCAACAATTAGTTAGTATGTAGTTAGATTAGAAGTTAGAATTAGCTGGCAATCTGTTGGATTAGTTGTTAGCAAAACCGTGCTCTAGCTTCTTCCTTGTGTACTTTACCTTTCAGTATAAATAGGTAGAGTCAACATTTCTGTAATCACTTTTCATTAAATGAAGAAAATACAATTTACATCTCTCTCTCTTCAGCTCAGTTTATCCAATATGGTATCTAGAGCCTGAATTTTTCGAGGAGATCTGATTTTTTCTCATAGTTTTTGGAGTTCAATTTTGTTTGTTGAACTCGTTTATGTTTTCGATTATCTGTTTGTTCGGATTTGTCATCTCTTTCGATCCTCACCGATCCATCTCCGTCGATTCCCAACGATCCATGGCTACCGCAGCAACTGCTTCCGCCGTTTTCCCTCTTCCCAATCTCCATCCCATGGTGTTTCGTCTAGATCGAAGCAACTACGCCTTCTGGCGTGTTCAGATCCTCACAACTATTCGTGCTCACGGCTTCGACGATCTCATCACGCCGTCAGTGCTTCTTCCGCCGCAACTTCTACCGGCAGTGCAAACTCCACCTCGTGCACCTCCACGCTCTAATCCGGAGTATCTGCAATGGCTTCGTCGAGATCAATTTCTCATGAGCTGGATGCTTTCTTCCATTGGCGAGTCCATGCTTGGATACGTTGTGCGTTGTAAATCAGCATGCGAGATCTGGACTGTTTTGGAGCAGCTCTTTCAATCTCAGTCGCGCGCACGTGTTCTTCAACTGAAGAAGATGCTTCATGCTCAGAAGAAAGGCTCTCTCTCTGTGGATGATTACTTCCTTCGCATGCGCAGCTATGCAGATCAATTGAGTGCTGCTGGTCACAACATTCCTGATGATGAGCTTGGGGATTCAATTCTCAATGGTTTTGGACCTGAATTTGAAGCTGTGGTGGTCAATCTCATGCATAGACCGTAGCCTCCCTCACTACAAGAGATGCAGTTTGCACTTCAGTCTCATGAAATGAGGCTTCAACAGTGTGGCTTCTCCATCACAGATCCAAGTGCTCACTGGTGGTAGAAGTGGTTCTCGAGGCAGAGGTATGATAGGTAGAGGCATGAAGTTTTCTGGAAAATCCTCTGTTGTTTGTCAATTGTGCAGCCGTCCAGGACATGTTGCTTTGAAATGTTACAAAAGGTTTGATGTGAGTTTCACTGGAGCCGAGCCTGCAAATGCAAATGCTCAGGCTTATCTCACGGATCTGCAGCAGTTTCCTGAGTATGAGTATGATGAGGAAGAAGGCATGTGGTATGTTGACAGTGGTGCTACACATCATATCACAAACTCCATGAACAATCTGCAAATTCAAGCACCATATCATGGCTCAGAAACTGTCACAGTGGGAAATGGTAAGCATATCCCTATCAATTCTGTTGGATCTAACCTCATTAAATAACAAAAAGAGTCGAGCATCGAATTCGAGCATCTAAGAGAAGCTGATCACATGACAGTCTCCATAGAAATAATAAATAATACAAGAGAGACATATTCAGAGTTGCACATTTAAATAACATAACGGAAGCACACAATAACTACAATAACAACCCCTTCCTCAGTCTCATGTTCCATCGCTTGCCTCCCAACCTGAAAATATTTTGAAAACATTTTGGATTGACTACTAGTGTACTCAGTGGGCATGTGTCATTTTGGAAATATTTTGGAAACATAGGAGATTATCCATTTTACATGGTATGCCTCAGAGGGTTTTAAAATTAAAAACCACCCCTGACCATACAAAACATACTTTAGATGCATGATGTGACGTTCGATCTTTATACTCAAACTACGCACCATAGCTATGGTTACCATAATCCATTTGACTTGTACCTAGGATAGAGTCCGTGAAGTAACACATTCAATATTAACATATGCCAGGAGCCTTAGTTCAAGACCGCTAGCTACAATACATATGGAGATTAACCCATTGCATTGCAACGTGGTGCACACAATACTCAGCTAGTACCTGTTGTTCAACCTAATTAATCTAAGTCGCACGCAATTAAACGTGGTTGTTCTAGATTAGATAAGTTAACCCGAATATCGTCTCACAAAGAAGGCTTAACAGGGTGATTGTTGTATTACGAAAATAACAGGAAATAAAAAGAAAGCAATAAAGATTGATTGATTTGGGGTTTTTCTAATCTAAGGAATTAAAAGAACAAATTAATCTAGGCAAGAATGTAAAACCCTAAGTCTAAGAACTTGAATAAATTCATAAGCATAATTTAGATGCAAAGAAAGAACTTACGATGATTAATCCGAGATAAAAGTCTGTCACAAACTTCGTTCGAATCGAAAGCAATAAATCTACCTAGAACTTGAAAGAACAAGAAAATAAAGAAAAACTGGAAAAGAAAAGTATTGGATCGGCTTCTGTGTCGGAAAGAAAAAGAAAACAAAAGTAAAAACGCGTACAAGGAAATAATTGAGATCCTTATTTATAGGAAAAATTATCGCCTCCTCAACATTGGCGATCGTCCAACATGGGCGATCGTCCAACACACACATGCACTCCAACATGGACGATCGTTGGAGGTCTCTCTCTGAAATCCTTCTCGTCCATGTTGGACGAGCGTCGGCCTTGAGCGATCGCCGAGGGTAACTCTCTGAAGCTTGCTAGCCCCAACATAGGAATGCCGGACGAGCGTCGGCCTTGGGCGATCGCCCAAGGTCACTCTCTGAAAAATCGCTCAACCCCTGCATCGCATGCTGGACGGTCGCTGAAGATGGACGATCGTCGGGGTCTACTTCTTCACGCCGGCGATCGTCGAGATGTGAACGAACGCCCAAGCGTGTTCTCTGTCACACACTCGCCTCTTGACACCATCAGATGAGCAATCGCCCAACATGGCTTTCTATGTCGGGCGAACGTCGAGCATCACACCTACAATTTCACAGCACATTCCTCTCATAATCATTAACTTGCAATGAAACCTGCACTTTTCACAAAAAAATTGAACCAAAACATTAATGCATCCTAAATGTAAAAACAAAACGAAACACATTGACAATCGCACGAAATGCACTAAATAAACCAAACTAAAAACAACCAAAAATAGGTGAAACACCTGTGTACTCACTAAGTATATCTCGATCGATTAACATAGACTATATCACATAGAACGCACATGAAAACATTATATGGATAACTGAATTTTCATGCAATTCTAGAGTTCATTAACTCTAACATAGTTTTTAAAAAGATTACCCACCTGATATTGAGATGATGTCAGTAATTGTAGAATTACACTCAATAAACAACGTAATTTTTTAGAATCTTTTACTAATCTTCTACTCGGACAGGAACTCAATTCTTTAATTTTTATAGAAATAGCTTTCTTATTATTTTTTATTTTATTTTTAAGATATGGAATGAAAGGAACAGAAGTAGTCGAGTATTTATAAGCAAAAATTAATAGGTATATAGCTTTGCTGAATCATTAACGTACCTTAATTTATCACCATTTATAGGTTTGAGTCATTCTTTATAGATAAAGATTGTAATGGTAAAAATAAATACGAAACGCAGACACCACACATATGTACATGTATATCTAGTAAGAAATTCAATTTATCTTTACCAATATGTATATGTAGGGTTAATTTCTCCAAAGGTTACCCAACTATGTTACTTGTATCAAATTGGTAACTAAACTTTAATCTGTTTCAAAAAGAATACCCAACTTACATTTTGTATTATTTAAGCTTTTTTATTAATTTTTAGCCTTATTTTATCCTACGTGGTAGTAAAACATTTCACCTAAGTTATCCTATTTAAATTGACTAATTAAAATAATTCCACGTAATCACTTCTTAATCAAATTAAGAAATACAAATTAAAAACCTAATCCAAGCCGCATCAACCATAAAGTTTCTTCTCCAAGTTTCTTCTCATAAATACCAGAATCATAATTCTTTGTTCGCTCGAATTTTCTCATGTTTGGTTAATAAGGTTCGCTTTCTCTCTTCTTTTGCTTTGATTTTACTTCAGTATTCACTTGAAAATGTAACTCTTTCTTTCACATACATGCAAGAATCTTGTTTTCTTCAGTATGAATTTTGTTTTAATTTTACATCGTAATTAATTTATGTCAATATATTATTCGTTTAATATTACTTAAGTGTATGTGATAATCATATGATGAATAACTATGGCCAACGTTGTCAAATCATCATATTCTTGTAGGAAAATTCAAGTTTCCTTAAAAATTGGCTTTGCTGAATTTTTACTTGAGACCATGGTAGATGAATGTTGATATTTTTAATTTTATGCAGAATCATGACAATGGATTGGAGATTAAGGCTTCCAGGAGAAAGCATACCTGAATACGGTAATTTTATTCTTTAAATAAGACATCTTATTTAATAAAGTTCGTTCTTTGTTATGAACACATTGCAATTGGATATATTGATTATTGCAGTAGTGATAAAATATCAATGCTTGAGGTTAAAAGCATGGCTGCAGAGGTAGGAATCCAAGCTGTAGATCATAAGTCATTCTTTTGGTTGCATCCTGGAAAAAATATAGTTGATGGGTTAAGATCTTTGGAAAACGATACTGATACCATTGAGATGTCTCTATGGGTTGATAACTCTAAGATTATGCATGTCTACATCAGAGATAAAGTTTGTGAGTATACAGATATAGAAGTTGAAAACATGGTAGATGTTGGAGTAATTATACACGACACCAAAAGAAGTGACAATGATGATGATCTTGTTGACTCAGACTACGACTTACAAGATAATGAGGATGCCGATTATGATCATATTTCTGCAAATGAGATAGAAATGTTCACAAATGAAGTGAACACTAATGAGGTAGACTGTGATGACAGTGAAAATAGTGATTCAGATGTCTTGTTATCTTGCTTTAAGAGTGATGAAGATGATATGGTAGCATCTAAAAAGCCCAAGTATGTTGAATTCAATGAAGAAACAAATCTGGTGATAACTCAATTGGAGATCGGAATGAAGTTTCAGAGTTTTGAACAGTTTAAGAGAGCTGCAAAGCAAAATGCATACAGACAAAGAGTGGAGATTAAATTCCGTCCTAATACCAAGAAGAGATGCAAAGCTTATTGCAAGAGAATAGGTTGCCCTTTTTACATATGGGCTTCTTTGATGTCCAATGATAAGAAAACCGTGCGAATCAAATCAGGAATCTTAGAGCATGATTGTCCACGGACACATCATATTAGACATGTAAATGCAATTTGGATTGCAAATAATTACATGGATAATTTTAAGGCTGATCCAGCATGGTCGATCAATGGAATTGTTCAAGCAGTTAAGATAAGTGAAAAGGTTGATATTTCTAGATTGGTTGCATGGAGGGCTAAGAACTACGCCATGAAGATAATAAATGGCGATGAAAGGCAGCAGATTACTTCATTACATGATTACAGGTTAGAGATTTTACGGAGTAATCCTGGATCAACTGTAAAATTTAAATTAGAGAATGGAGTTTATCAAGGAGTTTATATATGCTTGGGTGCATTAAAACTTGGATTCAAAGAAGGATGTAGGCGTATTATCTCGGTGGATGGATGCTTCCTCAAAGGCACATATGGTGGGCAATTGTTGACAGCAGTTGGGATAGATGCTAATGATTGTATTTATCCGATAGCTTATGCTGCCACTGAAAAGGAGAACAAAGAAAATTGGATGTGGTTCTTAGAATTGATGGCAGAGGATCTCGAGATAGATGAGAGGAATCCTTGTTCTTTTATGAGTGATCGACAAAAGGTAAATATTATATTCACTTATATCATTTAACTTTCATTAAAGAATTTTATTGTTGAAAGATCATTGTTTGTTGTTATTATCTTTGTAACTTTTTTTTAACTTTGCAATGTTTTAATATAGGGTTTGTTACCTGCAATCGAGCTACTATTTCCTTATTGTGAGCATAGATTTTGCGTGCGGCACATACTGGCCAACTTTAAGTTAAGGTTGCAAGGAAAAGAAATGAAAGACCTACTATGGGCTTCGGCAAGAGCTAGTTATCCTGATGCTTTCAAGAAGCAAATGGATAAGTTAGCTGGGTTTAACAAGGACGCACATCAGTATTTGAAGAACATATCTCCCAAACATTGGACAAGATCACATTTTCTGACTCATATAAGATGTGATATGTTATTAAATAAATTGTGAGAGTCATTTAATAGTCTGATTTTGGATGCTAGAATTAAGGGGTTGATTACAATGTGTGAGATGATAAGGACAAAGCTTATGAAGAGAATTCACACCAAAAGGGATGCGATGAAGAAATGTCAAACTGTTTATTGTCCTAAGATTTTGAAGAAATTAGAGAAGAATAAACAGTTTAGTTGGCTTTATCGGACTGAATGGTCAGGAGGAGATAAATATCAAGTGTCTGGACTTGATGTAGCTATCGGAGGTGGGTTTTGACAGGAATACCTTGTTGTCATGCAATTTCAGCTTTGTATTACAGCAATGACAACCCTGTCGACTACATTAATGATTGCTATAAGGTGTCTACATTCTTGAAGACTTACAGTCATTTGATAAATCCTACTAATGGAAAAGATATGGCCTAAAAGCAAAATGCCTCCTATCATACCAAATGAGCCCCCAGAGCCTAAAAAAGGTAGAAGACAGATTATGCGTAGGAAGGAACCTAATGAGGGCCCAATTACAACCAAAAACGGAATTGTTAATGGAAAAGTCTCAAAGAAGGGTATTCCTATGCGTTGTTCAATTTGTGGGTCAACGAAGCATAGTAGACGATTTCATGGGAAACAAGAAAATGATGCTAGTCAATCAATACCCCAAAAATTGCCAGTAAGCTTAATCTATACTTTTTTATATTATGTTGGAATTAAATTTGGAATACATACATATATTTTTCTGCTCTGTTGCTTCATATGTAGGTGAAGAGGAACAAAAATGTTAGACAAAGTGGTGGATTACACTCTATTTCCATTCCACAGACACTACAATGGATGTCTGATGTAAGTGCAAAAATTGAAAACTCACGGCTAATCTTTTAATTTATTGATTCCTCAATATTGATGTGAATTGAATGTCTCTTTTTTCTATCGTTCATAGGGAACAACTAGGTATCCTAACAATTTTAGTGAAAACGTGGATCGTTTCATTCCATCAAAGGAAGCATTTCCTCAGGTTAATTGAATTTATTTTTGTGTTTTGTTTTGTTTTGTTTTGTTTCGTATTATGCAATTGGAATTGTGACTAAAATATTTGATATTCATATAATCTTATTCATGTATAGAAGATGTCTACTTCAAGCCTGAAAGATGCTACAACTTCAATGCATGTGAAAAGTACTAATAACATGGATAATATCTCCTTATCTACAACTCGAAGAACTGAGCAAAAGCAAACTCTGTGAAGCAAGTTCAGAATGTGAATGTAGGAACAATAAACATTGAGGGTTCTAGTGCTAGAAAGAGAAAGATATGGGTGCCACCTCGCCATAATTATGAAGATGCTAGCTGCACAGAAGAGAGTTGGTAGTACATATTCAATGTCATTTTGGATTTAATAAATTAGCACTGGGGTGAATCTTGTGTATTCAGATGAGATACTGAAGTTGATTTCTTTTCTAGATGACTTTTATTGATGCTTATATTCATTTCACCAAGATTTATGGTACATTATTGTTCTACAAGATTATGTCACATTTTTGTTTACAAATAATTGGTATATCGACTTCATTCATGAGTACATGCATTCATTTAAGTAATTAATTGATTGTTGCAACAGTCAAATCTCTTTATCATATCCTTCAATATAATTATTATACTAGTTTATGCATGAAGGAACTTAGTGTTGTGTTAATTTGGTTCCAATGTGAAAATTAACGGATGAAACTCCTCTCATGTTGTTGTATAACGTTTTTCATTTTTACTTTTTTGTATTTCTCTTAATTTGATTAGAAAGTGAGGTGGCAATTATTTTAATTAGTCAATTAAATGTGATAGCCTATGTGGAATATTTGACTGCCACATAAGATAAAATTAAGCTGAAAATTAATAAAAAAACTTAAATGATACAAAATGTAAGTTCAGTATCCTTTTTGAAACAAATTAAAGTTTAGTTACCAAATTGATACAAGTAACCTAGTTGGGTAACCTTTAAAGAAATTAACCCTGTATATGTACTACTTAGTCATTCATAATATAATATTAATATATTAACAACAAACTATTCATCAACTCATTAATTTAAAATATCCTTACCTAATTCATTAGGTAATTTACGTATATAGATGCATTTGTATATTAACAGTATATATATATATATATAAATCCTGTTGTATCTATACTAATTCCATTTTAGAGATATCATGTATTAATTATATATTTTAGACATATATATATATATATATATATATATATATATCGTGTACCGTCATGAAATCCTACATATAATATAACTATTCATTATAATTTATAAATATCTAATTAATAATAATATCATAGGAGAGTTTTAAAACACCAAAATTTACTAAAGAAAAAATAAAGAAAATTCAGGATATTACAATATTAGAGTAAATAAGTTGCTTTGTGCCCAAGCCATAAACCAACTCAGGCCAACCAACTCGGGCCGGTTGAAGGTTTTTTGAACAAATCAAGTTTCTTTTTTTGGTTGATGCTCTATTAGTTAATAATATTCTAAAGAATTGTTTTAAGCATAGAATTGTAGCTCATAATAGTAAAACAATTGAATCCTGTCTTCAATATAAAAGGGTTCAATTTTTCTTATCTCCATAATAAAAAAATAAAAAAATAAAAGAAAAAAAAATGGATTGATGCTCTATTATTTAAATAAATACATTAAAGAACTATTCGAGATGTAGCTCATATGGTAAAACAATCGATTCTAGTCTTAAATAAAAAGAGGTATGATTCCCCTCATCTCCAAAATTTTAAAAAACTTTTTTTGTTCTTTTTCAGGCTGCTACTAATTTGTTAAGTAAATACATTAATGATCTTCTATTAACATGGAGATGTAGCTCACATGGTAAAGCAATTGAATCCTAGAATTCAATAAAAATGGGTTCGAATCCCCTCATCTCCAAAATATTAAGAAGTTTTCTTTTATTTTTCTAAAGAAGTAATTTAAGATGTTTTTTTTTTTTTTTCTTTTTTCAGGTTGATACTGCATTAGTTAAATAGATATGAAGTTTTTTTTTTCTTTTAATTTTAAGATTTTTTTTTTCTTTTTTTGAGGTTGATACTACATTATTTAAATATATATATTAAAGAAGTGTTCTCAACATATTATTATTGAAATTAAACAAGTTAACATTATGTAATAATAAACTCATTTCAATTCACAGGATGGCAGTTTTTTCACCAGAAGCTAATCAGATATAATAAAAGGTCAATTAACAACAACAAAACGAAAAATAAAAATAGCAGACACTAATATATATTGTTCTTTTTTTCTTGAGAAAAAAGACTAAAATATATTGTAGACATTCTTGATATTGATCCACTGATATTTCAAGTTTAGAACTTGACTCGTCCATCTTGTCCAAATTTAGGCGTAAGAAGCTCTTCAAATGCTCCGAAATTTAATGTTTGAGACGATGTCGTTTCATCCTCTATTCCAAACAGTCGTTCAAGCTGCAGTTCATCATTGTCTTTGTCAAACAAATCTTCCGAATTCCTTTCAACCACAGACACACCTTCAGGAATCTCTACCATCAACGAGTCACCAAACAAACTTCCCACTTTCAAGTAGTTCATCACTCTCTCTAGAACTGTCGGAATTTCCCGCCGCCCTTTCCTCAATCTCAGACATTTGATGTAGGGAAATGGAGAAGGACTTTGCTCAATCAGACCGCGATCCATTTCAAGAACCTTTCAGTTTCAAAACGTGCACATAGGTAAGCAATCGGTAGATTCAATCGTACATGGCAGGCATTGCATGAAAGGTCCAAATCCAATTATTAGTGGTTTTATTATAATCAAGACCAATTTTTATTTACCTATCATGGCTGGAAATTCTCCCTTACTATCATGGTAATTTTAAGTTAATTCTTTCTTTAACGGCGGATGTAAACTTAAATACTATTGATATTATTTAAATGAAATAAAATCAACACACTTATAATTTATGAAAAATAGACTAACTTTTTCTAGATGGGCACATGTAACTAAATCTGGACCGTCCATATATATGTTATGCACGTCGCAATTAGGAAGCAAAGCAGCCCTAGTGTGTATATTTTAGAGAGAGAGAGATATGTACCTTAACGGTGTCCAAAGTCAATGTAACAGTCTCAGCATTTCCTAGCTGCTGCAGCATCCTAACACAATTCGAAGTCATCCGTTTCTCATTGAGTCTATTATTACTCGATCCTAATTTCTTATAAATATTCAAATAAATATCCTCCAACATAGGGAGATTAATCCTTGAACATTCCAAAGGGAAATAGCCCTCGTATCTAAAGGAAGTAAGCAACGGGCAAGAAATCTCCTTCATCACCGAGGAAAACAATCTATCTTGAATAATTTCAAGAAACCTAAGCTTCGGAGCAAATACAACAAGCCCTTGAAGCGCAAAACCCCGTATAATCAGCTTCTCCAGCTCCGGCAAGCCGGAAAATGGCTCCTTCGAGTAAGAATAAAAGTCGCCGTCGTCTAGCAACACAGAATTTTCAAGATAAAGGGTTTTCAAATGTGGTAAGGAGAAAACTTTGGGTAAATAGATTCCGTAGGTTAACTGCGAGAGCTTGAGTTCTCGCAAAGTTTTGGAGGCGAAGAAGGCGGCGGGGAGGCGGAGGGCGGGGCGGCAGACCGCGTGGAGGTGGAGGGACTCGACGCCGTGATTGACGGCGTAGAGCGCGCATTTCTCGATGAAGAGTGCGTCGGCGTGGACGAAACGGCCGTCGAAGGAGAGGTGGAAGGTGCGGAGGGTGGTGGCGTCGTCGCGATGAGAGAGGAAGTGGGAGACGAAGTGGGAGAAGCGGAGAGAGAAGGCTTGGGCGGATTGACGGTTGTTTAGGTTGACGCGGCGGTCGGCGGCCAGGCGGCTGAGGTGGAAGCGGAGATCGGAGAGGGAAAGCCAGAGGTTTTGCCATCTTGTGGAGAGGATTGATGTTTGAATCGCGAGATTGATGTCGATGGAGGAGAGGATTTGGTGGAGGATTGGATCTGGGAGTTGACTTATTCTGTCTAATTCTTCTTCCATTTTTGATGATTTTGATCAGTTGTGGTCTGATGCTTTAATTTTGAGACAAGATGGATTTTCTTGGAAACAAATTTGATGTGTTGCTGGTGAGCAAATTTAATTATTTTAAATTTGACTGGTTCTGTTTTTGTATGTTGACTTTTAGCAGAAGTGAAGAGCAGCACGTCTATTGCCGGGTCTTTTCCCTTGCCACCCAAGTGTTTGTTTCTATTAATTTATTTAGAGCAACATGAACAACGAAAGGCAGTTTAGTCCAACTCAGATCCTCTACTTTCTATGGTGTTTTCATCCTCTCTTTTATTTATCCAATTTTTTATATTTGGTAATTTGAATATAATTATATACCACCTATTTGGGTGGAATACACTCTAATCAATGACACATGTCATTCAACTAATGAAAAGAGTAAAGAATGAAACGTGAAAAAGGAGTAAGAATATAAATCCCATTTGAGTTTAATTGTTATGGCATTTTACTTCTCATTGTTAGATGGGTTCGAGTTATCTGCGTGTAAGTGCATTGTAAAATTGAAACGAATATAGTGTGCAAGGATTCAATTTAAATTTGCATTTATTATTTGTTATGTTAAGGGTCGAAGTGGTAAAAGTAGTCTACCCCACCCTCACGGTAGGGCCCTATTTTAGGTTGTCTGGACCACAATTATAGATTGATCCAAATATTTTCGGGCCAAATGAGCGGAACTGGCCCAAAGATATTTTTGTGTCCAAGCCAGTTTGATTTACCTCTTGGCATGACTATTTTGTCAGTTTTAGTTATGAGTTCCTATACGCAGAGTAAGCAGTGAAGTTTAGGATTTAAATCTCATAGCTCGCTTTTTAAGAAAAATGTAAAAGAAAAAATATGAAATTACCTTGAAGTTTGATATGGACCATATTCTCTTGGGCCTAAAAGGAATATGATTATTTACACAGCCTTGATCCAATGTTGTACAAGCCCTTGATAATTGGATCAAAGCTGGCCCAAGCCTCCCTTTTATTATACCTAAAATGTTTATCCTATCTTTGAATTCTCTACATTCTATAAAAATAAGATATCTTGCAGAAGGAGGTATTAATTTTTTCCACTTTTCTTATCCTTTTTCTCTTCCCTTCTCCAACCCCCATTTGTTTCTTCAGATATCTGATTTGAGCGTCGGAGAGTCTTCACTGGATAACAACCCCGGTGTGAGACTTCTCTTTGTCTTCTCTGCAAGACTTTCAAGGAGTGTAATTCTGTGTTCAAGTAAGAAGAAGAAGGTAGTCAGCTTTCCCAGTCAGAAATCATCGTTTATGTTCTGTATTCATAGTGAGAATTTCCCTTTATTGGTAGAGGTCTAACCCGGCTCTATCAAAGTTATTGTTGTATAAATTTGCGAGGAAGAATGTTGTGTATGATGGTTAAACTGTCGAAATTTGTGAGATGAGTCATGATTTGGATCCCAATACTATGAAATATTAACAAAAATATAAAACATATCATTGAATATGAATTAAATCCATATGACTGATTTTTTTTAACACTAGTGAAACAGTTTTGCAAGTTCTTGTAAATTTGTTTTCTAGCTATAGTGAAGTTTTTCTTTAGTCAGGAGACAGATCTTTGTCGATCCTTAATAAACCATATAGTTGTGTCGAAATCAGATGGAAGGGGAAATAAGAAATTCCCTATCCCAATAAATTAGGAGTATAATTCAATCCAGTAATTTTGAAACTTGAGAGTAGCCTATTTGTCAAATATGAGACCCGAATTAAATACTTCATCCGTTCCGTTCAACTTTGCTCATTTCTTTTCGGCATGGAGATTAGATGTAAATGGTATATTTAGTGTATTTTGTATAAAATATTTAATTTTTAATGGTAAATTAGTTATGAGTACATTTCCACTATTCATAAAATCAGACTACTCACACATAAGTTCTTAAACACTGAAATATTGTCTAATCTTTGCCAAAAAAGGAAACGAACCAAGTTGAGTGGAACGCTCAAAAAAGAAAATGAGCCAGTTTGAACGAGACTGAGGGAGTATTATATCATTAGTCTTCATTGGGCCGGTTTTTGTTCTCAAACTAACTCTCAAGTGGTTCTGTACTTCACATTTTCATGCAATTGGGTTTTCATGCCCACACGAGGCAAACACGTCAATATTATTTGACACGTTTTTTCTTAATTCGAAATTAATTTTGGACTTGATATAGTTATAATGAATGAGTGTTAATGTGTTATGATCCTAGCTAATTAACCAAAAAATTTACTCAAAAACTCCACCTGTTCTTCGTAACGAATTCAAAATTTCATTTAAAGTAAAAATGAGGAATCCTTATAAACAAAGAGCATAATTCTGTTAAAATTGTATACATTTGAATTAATTAATGATATCTTAGTACTTGGAAAATTTTAATAGGGTTTTACGGGTTTTGTCTAACACCCTTCAATGTTTGATTTCGGACATTCAGTCCCTCAACGTTCTAAAAGGATCGACGGGGAAGCAAAATCGGACATATATCGAAACTAGAGCGACGTCATCATTCACAAAGTATCATGTTCAATCGTTGCAATTAACACACACGTAGAATCATATGTCTAGTATCATATACATTTGATGACATATCATAGAATTCCCAATTCAATTAATTATTTATTTTATTAGTGAAAATTCTCTATTCAATTCTTACAATCAAAACACCTACAAATACCGTTTCCATTTTGAGCAGATTTAACACAATCGGCAAAGGCGAAACGTCCGTACAACTTCTGACAGAGATCGAAACAAGGCTTAATATTTGGGGACGGAGCCGCGTCACACGCCTGCCCCGGGAATGTGTGAACTATGCAGCTTGCATCAGCACTCCATCCATTAACTAACACAAAAAAAATTAAAAAAAATTCAAAAAAAAAAAAGTAAATAAAATTAAAGTTATAAAACTACGTAGATGGTTGATTGAACTAAAAATTTAGAATCGACAAAATTAGCTCGGCCCGTTGGGCCAGCCCGATTTTGGTCAAATTGGGCCTCGAGATCTTAGGCTTTGACAAAATTTTCAATCGGTGGGCCTATAAAAAATGAGCCGAAGTTCAGTAGTCTAGGGCCCGGCAAAACTTCTGGCTGGGCCAGACCGGCCCGTCTATTTGCAATTTTCACCTCTACAGTCTACAGCATGATTTTGATCATTTCTGTAATTACGATTTAATTTTGAAATTATACCAACCGCAACATTATGACTTTTAAATTTCTACAATTAAACATATTCAGTAAAATGGAATCAACCTGTTTGACAACAAACAAAACCGCATTTGTCCACGATATAGTTGTCACATTATGATATAGTTGTCACATTATGGACGACACAGATAGTAGTGGTATTATTGTGAGTGGAGTAATGATTTCACAATAAATGTGAGGGAAATAGTGATAAATATAAGATTAAGCATAATGTATTATGTGGACCATACTACTATAAACTATAAACGAAAGTGATAAGCATATTGTGGACGGACTTAAATGACAAAAATGACAACCATATATGATGTACAGAGTGAGTATGGTGTAATTATGCCAAAAAAATGTACGAATGAATGATTTCTACCGCAATTGCGCCTTTATATATAAACCAATTCTCTTAAGGAACCCAAAAAACTTCCTTTAACTGTATTTAAATATCTTGAATAATATAAATATATAACTCTAGAATAAAACAATATGGATAATTCCAGCTTGCCTTCAACAAAGAAAAAAAAAATCCTCCATCTAAAAGGGTCTCAATTATATTGATATGTAAAATTGTAAATACAGAAATCAAAATTAAGCATGCCTGATAAAAGAGCGTAAAGGACAACGACGAGCACTGTGAATTTCATCATTTTAGGCACGCCAATTTTTTATTTTTTATTTTATTTGTCACAGATAGATTAGCCGAGAAACAATCAGTAGAATGGATTATTGAGTGCTCATTTTATAGATGGACATAATTTTTCCTTGAATGAAAAAAAGAAGGATTTCATTAAAACTTAATCCAAATCCGGATTCAGATTATATATTAATCGATTATGTATGTCTAAAATTATTTGGAAATATAAATTTAACTATATAGTAAGTGTTATAAGTGTGTGGCTGCACCGCTGCATGCTATATATGTTGAGGGGCCAGTTTGGAAATAACAGAGTTTTGAGGGATCGAGTTGCAAGGAGCTCGTGAGAATCTGTTCTAGCAAGGAAGCGGTTCGTGCATGGTACAAGTGATGAGCTGAAGATTGATCTCATGCGTTGATAATTGACGGTGTCGATGATGAGGCATATAATACTACTCATTCTGTCTCGCTCATTTTGTCTCATTTTCTATTAAATGGACTCAATCTATCACATAGTATAAAATAATGAAAGAATCAAAATCTTGTAAAAGTGATGGGATCTACTTAATTACTTTCTATATTCTTACTCTTATTTATAATTTTCGTGTCCAATAATAAAAGAATAAAATGAGCGGGCGGAGAGAGTATATTGGGATTCATTTAGTCTTTAATTGGGCCGGTTTTTGTTCTGAAACTAAAAATCTCAACTGGTTCTGTACTTCACATTTGCTTGCAATTGGGTTTTCATGCCCACACAAGGCAAACAAGTCAATATTATTTGAAACTTTATTTCTTAATTCAAAATTAAATTGGGACTTCATATTTATAATGAGTATTATAAATTATAATCCTAGCTAACGAACCATAAATGTAATTCTACAAGAACATTTAATTCTAAAATTTTCTCATCCCTAAGCCTTTATAATGTTGGAGTCGCACCCAACAGGAATGAAACAACTAATTCTACATGATTAGGTATTGAAGCCCAAAATATAACAAAATTCGAAATTAACTCTACAAACCAATTTTTTTTTTTTTTTTTTTTTGAGAATATACAAACCAACCTATTCTTGAAACAAAATTAAAAAAAAAATACCTACAAATTTAATGTTACCTTTTTTTACTAGTTCTATTTATTGGAATATATTTCAATTGTGCCAAGGGTGAGAGCAGTTATAATGTGAAGCTGCGTGAAATTTTTATCATATTTTCACTGATCGAGTTAAGAGCTCAACTTAGAAGAAATTTCAATGTATGGTAGGGCTAAAGGAAAAGTGAGATATACTCCCTCCAACCCATTCATATTGTCTTCCTTTTTTTTTATTTAGGTGTTCACTCATATTGACATGCATTTTCCAAATAAAGAAAATTTTAATTCTTCAAAAAGTAATGGGGTCTACGGCCCACTTTTCTATCTTTTACCCTTATTCTTAATATCTGTGCCGAATAATAACGTACATTACAATTTGAGTGGATCGGAAGGAGTATAAGATAGATTATAAATATACATGGTGATCAATAAAGCATCTAATAATGTACAAATTCGATCTTCATATAATTGATGATCCCTCGATATTTCAAATCTAGAACTTAACCCGATCATCTTGTCCAAATTTAGGCGCAAGAAGCTCTTCAAACGTGCCGAAGTTAAATATTTGAGACGCTATTTCATCTTCTATTCCAAACAGTCGTTCAAGCTGTAATTCATCATCATCTTCGTCAAACAAATCTTCCGAATTCTTTTCAATCACAAACACACCTTGAGGAATCTCTAACATTATTGAGTCACAATACAAACTCCCCCCTTTCAAATAGTTCATCACTCTCTCTAAAACTGTCGGAATTTCCCGCCGCCCTTTCCTCAATTTTAGACATCTGATGTAGGGGAACGGAGAAGGACTTCGCTCAATCAGATGACGATCCATTTGAAGAACCTTCCAATTTCAAACAAGCAAATAGGTAAGCAGCTGGTAGATTCAATTGTGAATGTGTGATTGCATGGACGGTTCAAATTCCAACTATATAGGTGATAACAATGACCAATTTTTATTTCTTATCATGATTAGTTCTTTATTGTTTTTTTGGTTTCATGGTTAATCTTAAATTGATCATGGTTAGTCTTAAATTGATTATTTTTCAATGGCGGGAGTAAATTAAACACTATGAAACTACTTATGGTGCGTTTACTTTGATAGAAATATTTCTATTGGAAAATGATGGATAAGAAATGATGAAAAAATATTAACATTTTCATCTTTTTTTATCACATGTTTACTATGATGGAAAAGAAAATTATCACATGGTTCCCCCACCCCTTCCCTATTTTTATCATTTTATCCATTGGAAAATATTTTCACACCAAAAGTTAAGGATAATATTATCCAACATTGAAAGAAAAAGAGTGAAAAGGGACTGCCCAAGAAAATTTTCTAACCTACCCGAATAAAATTTTCTATCCCAATAAATATGTGAAAAGGATATAAAAAGGATGAAAATTTTCCTTTTTCATCATTTTCCATCAAAGTAAACGCACCCTTAAATGAAAGGTACGAAAACTAACTACCTAGCTATAACTTTTTTTAAATACGTACGCACATGCCAATATGCCATGCACGCGGTTGGAACTACGTAACTGAAGAAACCCTAATTAATAATGTGTGTGTGGGGAGAGAGAGAGAGAGAGAAAGAGAGAGAGAGAGAGAGAGAGAGAGAGAGAGAGAGAGAGAGAGAGAGAGAGAGAGAGAGAGAGAGAGAGAGAGAGAGAGAGAGAGATGTACCTTAACGGTGTCCAAAGTTAATGTAACAAACTTAGCATTCCCGAGCTGCTGCAGCATCCTAACACATTTCAAAGTCATCCGTTTGTCATCAACTCTGTTATGATCTAATTTCTTATAAATATTCAAATGAACTTCCTCCAACATAGGAAGATAAATATTCGAACATTCCAAAGGAAAATAGCCCTCATATCTAAACGAAGTAAGCAACGGGCAAGAAATCTCCTTCATCACAACGGAAAACAATTTATCTTGAATAATTTCAAGAAATCGAAGCTTCGGAGCAAACACAACAAGCCCTTGAAGCCCATACCCCCGTAGACTCAGCTTCTCCAGCTCCGGCAAACCGGAAAAAGGCTCCTTCGAGTGAGAATAATATTCGTCGTCGTCTATGATCACGGAATTTTCAATAAAAAAGGTTTTCAAATGTGGTAAAGATAAATTTTTTGGTATATAAATTCCGTAGGTAAACTGCGCGAGCTTGAGTTCTCGCAAAGTTTTGGAGGCGAAGAAGGCGGCGGGGAGGCGGAGGAAAGGGCGGCAGAGCGCGTGGAGGTGGAGGGACTCGACGCCGTGATCGACCGCGTAGAGCGCGCATTTCTCGACGAAGGGTGCGTCGGCGTGGACGAAACGGGCGTCGAAGGAGAGGTGGAAGGTGCGGAGGGTGGTGGCGTGGTCGCGATGAGAGAGAAAGTGGGAGACGAAGTAGGAGAAACGGAGAGAGAAAGCTTGGGCGGATTGACGGTTGTTTAGGTTGACGCGGCTGGCGGCAGCGAGGCGGCTGAGGTGGAAGTGGAGATCGGAGAGGGAAAGCCAGAGGTTTTTCCATCGTGTGGAGAGGATTGATGTTTGAATTGCGAGTTTGATGTCGATGGAGGAGAGGATTTGGTGGAGGATTGGATCTGGGAGTTGACTTATCCTGTCTTCTTCTTCCATTTTGATGATTTTGATGAGTTTGGTCTGATGCTTTAATTTTGAGACAAGATGGATTTCGTTGGTAATAAATGTGATGGTTTTCTTGGTGACCAAATTTGAAGTTTGACTGATTCTGTTTTTATATGTTGACTTTTAGCAGAAGTGAAGAGCAGCACGTCTATTGCCCGGTCTTTTTCCCTTGTCACCCAAGTGTTTGTGTCTAATAATTTATTTACTACAAGTGACATAGGGATTCATAGACAACGAAATGCAGTTTAGTTTTAAAAAGGAATAAAAGAGTACGAGACGTATATTTATTTGCATTACATCGACATTGTTATTCACAAAGTTTTCTGTTCAAATGTTGCTAACACACACCTAGAATCATATGTTTTGTATTATATACATTTAGGCCTCGTTTGGTAGGCATGATTACGGTCCTTAATAAAATTTGGGCACGTACTCATTTTTGTTGTTATGAGGTGGTATACATAATATTGCGACTAATTATAACACAAATTTACATAATTAATATTTTTGCAAAGAATTTAATACTTCATAGCAAATGGAATATTATTATTTTTAATACGTATAAGATATCTGAGGCAAACATATCACGTTGTATCCTATACTCCGTAGAAAATGAGCCCTAGACGACATATCATAGAATTCCCAATTCAATTATTTATTTATTTTATTAGTAAAAAATATCTATTCAATACTTGCAATCAAAACACCTACAAATGCCGTTTCCATTTTGAGCGGATTTAATACAATCGGCAAAGGCGAATCTTCCGTAAAATTTCTGACATAGATCGAAACAAGGTTTTAAAGTTGGGGACGGAGCCGCATCGCACGACTGCCCCGGGAATGTGTGAACTATGCAGCTTGCATCAGCACTCCATCCATTAACTAAAAATATAAATAAACATACTACTATCATTTAATTAGTTAATATAGGTAACTTAATTAAGTAATAAAACTACATAGATAGTTGACTGAACTAAATTAAAATCGACAAAATAAGCTCGGCCCGGCAGGCCAGCCGATTTTGGGTCAGGTTGGGCCTCGAGATCTTAGGCCTTTGATGAAATTTTCAGTCGGGTGGGGGCCTATAAAAAATAAGCCGAAGTTCATTAGTCTAGGGCCCGACAAATTTCCTTTCCAGAAAAACTTCTGGCTGGGCCAGCCCGGCCCGACTATTTCCAATTTTCCACCTCTGCTAACAGCATGAATTTTGATCATTTCTTTTATAACGTATTAATTTTAAAATTAACCGCAACATTATAAGTTTTAATTTTTTGCAATGAAAACAAAAAGCATATTGAGTAAAATGGAATCACAACAAAACAACCGCTTTTGAGCAATCAATTAATTAGCTCGTATTTGACATAAATTTTCGGATGTTTATTAAGTTTTGTTGTAATCATATCTTATTAATAATAGGAAAATAAACGGTGCTTGTTTTAGTTTTCCTTGATTCTGATATATTTAACATTATTAATTCATAATAATACACATATATTACTTATTATATTCATATAATAATTTCTCATGATGTCTTACGTGTAAATCTATTATTATTATATATCTTTTTATCTTATTCTTCACATTTTTCAAAAGCTTTGTGTATTATTAATTCATAATATTAATATTATATACTATGTCTCAATTCTTAATAGATACATATCCTCAATTTTTAAATAAAAATTATATAACCCATTTTCATTCTTAATTATTTTTTTAATGATTATGAAAAAATATAAATTATTTCTTAAGTTTGTCAATAAATAGCGACAATAATTAAATTTAGAGCAACACAATAAACAAATTAGCAAAAATTCAATACGAAAAGATGGCATGGTACACCGAAAAAAATTCTTCTAGCCGATAAGACCTAGCTCAAGTGGTTGGCTGAAGTACCACGATCATCTCCTTAATGAGAGGAGTTAGGTTCAATCTCGTCAGAGTGCAGTATAGTATATTCTCACCTTATTTGGTGGTACAGTTGTCCCACATACGTACATAATAGCGGTCTCACCTTTGTATATTATAAAGGTTCTACGTGTAACAATTTATTTGATAATAAACATATATATACTACATGTGTAATTTCCTAAAAAAAATCTTTTGATTGATGCTATATTAAATAAATATTTCATAGAATTGTTTTCAACATAGCTCATATGGTATAGCAATTGGACAAGAATTGTCTTCGATAGAAAGGGGGTTTGACTCTCCTTATCTACAATTTTTTTTAATTTTTTTTCTCCGGTTGATGCTCTATTGGTTAAAATAATGTTTAGAGAATTATTTTCATAATGAAGTATATATGGTAAAATAATTTAATCATATCTTGTATTCCATAAATTCATTCTCTTGTTTTAGTTTCGTACTATACCATATAACAATTTAATCAGAACACATTTAAAATCTAATATGTTATGTTTAATAATTCAAAAAATTAGAGTATTAATGAAGTAATAAGGGGACATTACATAGAAGAGAGACAATGTATATCCGTTTTGTTTTATATAATATATATGATAATATAAATAAAATAATGATAATAATGATAGCATGGTAAGCTTAATCTACTGTAAATAACGTTACCATTGTAAAAATTATTCACAAACAACCTTCTCCTACTCTTCGTGCTAACCTAGCCGCCGCAGGGTGAGTGATTCTTTTTTCTTCCACCGCCACCGAATCACGTTCTTCCCCAATTGCTTCCGCCGCTTCATCACGCTCTTCCGCCACCTTCGGTCTGCCGCATATGCTCTTCCCCCACCGCCGCAGCATCAAGTTCTTCCCCTTCCGCCGTAGCGCTTATCCGCCACCGCATCACGCTCTCCCCCCTCCGCCGCCGTATCACGCTTACCCTGACGCTTTTCCTCCTCCTCCGCCGCTACCGCATCAAGCTCTTCTCCCTCCGCCGCCACGGCCGCTCCACCCTCGTCCCCTCTTACTACATAAGATGTTAAACAGCGGATACAACACGACCTACGATGTCTCCAGACTCGCCACCTTCGCCCTTGCTCGCGACGACGACGACGACGGAGATGTTTACAACGATGAGCGTGAATTGCATGACTCCGACGATTCTGACGACGACGGAGATGATGTGCATGAATTACATGACTCCGACTCCGAAGATTCTGACGACGACGGAGATTTTACAACGGCGAGTATGAATTATATGACTCTGAAGATTCTATGTCTACATGCAAGATAGAGGATGGGTTGGCGGAGGAAGTGATTGCAAGATTCCTCGAAACGGCGGCGTATCAGAAAACGGAGGATGTGGCGGCGGCGGCTGATGATTGCGCTGCTTGTTTGGATGATTTGCATCGACGAGATCAAACTGTCATACTTCTTGCTTGCCGCCACGCTTTTCACACCGACTGCATACAAAAATGGCTGCGGAAGAAGAATCTTTGCCCTTTTTGTAGGGGAATTGCAGTACTAGATCTAGATCGCACTATGTCAGATTAATCGCATAAACTTATATGCATGCGCGTAACTTTTTTTTTTCGATTTTTTTTTATAAATTTCCAGATTTTCTTTTCTTTTTTTTTTGTTTGTCTCTTAGTTTTTTGTTTGCCGCTTCTTCTTCGATCAAGATTCGAGCGAGCGGGGCCGAAGGCCTTGGAACGAGCCGAATAAATCCAAATTGTTGACCGACGATTATACTTATAGTCGGGTCAACCTGGGCCCGACCCGGATATGGTTGCATGGACCCTGCTACCTGCTGCACAGAATACGAATTCTTTTTAATAGATTTAATTAATTTACTATGTCATTACTAATTAAACTAGCATTCTACCAAAGCTAAGTATTTTATAATTTTTTTACACGATATATTATTTGCAAACAAACACATTACCATGGAATTGAAGAGAGATATGCATTTCCGATCAAAATATGACCTAATTCCAAATCTACCGAAGATAATGTCCTAAAGATTCATCTAGCTCGATAAAATTTGATTCTTCCTGCATAAAATCAAGCTCTTACAATCAAAACAAGACCACACAAACCTACACACTCTAGCAACCAACAAGCAGGATTAACTAAGACCTCAGGAATCTAGCTAGCTTCGAATCATTTTTACAACCTGAATCTGGACTACATTTTCCACATTACTAAGAATAGTATCCGAATAATTAATTAGGTTGTGAAAACTGCACAAAATTTCATTTCACTCTTTGTTTCACCGGGCGTATAGTGAAGAAAGTCTGCAGAAAAGTAAGGCAGAGCAGCAGCACGGCAGCGAAAAAGGCAAGAGCAGTCCATGGAGTCCGAAACCGGGTATAGATGAGGTCAGCAATCCACGTCTTCGCCCTGCTACGGCAGTGCTCCTCCATCCTCCTCTTCACATCCTCGAACACATCCTGATCATGCAGCCCGAACGTCTCGATTTCCTTGATCATCTCCACCACCTTCTCCAGATTCGCGTGCCTATTCACCAGCACCCCTCTCTCCTGCAGCTCCTTCACATCCTCGGGGCCCTGAATCAGAGACTTCATGAACACGCCATACGACAAGAAAACCAGACTATTCGTCCCGTCTGCTGCAGGCGACACTTCATACGCGATCATGTTCGACCAGATCACCGGGGTTAGGTCGGTGATGTACAGAAGAGGGAGGTGAAGCTGGCTGAAAAATATATTAGGCTTAAATCTGATGTCTCTGAGCGAGAGCTCCGAGTCCGGCCTTAGGGTTACGCCTTTCGCCTTGAGATCCATCACCGAACGTTGCGCGTAGGATTTCACATTCTCTTCCTTCAGTGAGAATCCAGGCTGCTGGAATATTCTGGATGAAGAAGATTCGGGCAGCATTAATGCTATGTGTTTGCGTGTCTTCGCCATAACTCTCCACAACGCTTCTTGAAGGTGAAGGGCAGGATCGTCATTTTCTGCACGGACCAGGACGTCTGCATGTTTTATCTCCATCTCCGTCGTCTTGTAAGTCAGAAACTCCATGAAAAACCTCCGGATAAACAAAACAGCTGCCTCTTCTTCCCCCTCGTTCTGCAAACCGATCAACAGTTTAAGAATATGAAACGGAATTTGATTCTCCATCACCAGCATGTCACGGACCATCAACGGCCCAGATCCCGCGCCAAGGCATCTCTGCCAATCCAAGAAAGTTTTCCCTTTCTTGTCCAGAAAGTTATGTATGAAATTTATGATGATGCTCGCATCCAGCAGCATCATCAACGCTAGAGATTTGTCGTCGTATTTCTCGACGACGCTGACCTCAGCGTAACTGTCCCTCACAGCCTTAATGTCCTCGAGAATCTTGGAGTAGAACAGCGCCTTCTTCTTCTCATCGCCGCCGGCGCACCGGTCCAAGCAGAGGTGCTTGAATTCCTCCGCCTGCCGGAACTCCGCTAGGCCGTGGTGGTAGGGGCCGATTGAGACCATTATCGGATCGTAAAGTTTCTCCCTCCGCCGTATGTGTGGCGGCAATTTCTGAATTTTGCGACGGCGCGACGCCTGAGATTCCGTGTTGGGCTGCGAGTGGAGGAGCTGTGAGAATTCTTGAAAATTTTCGACCGATACTTGAAACTCATGATTGTTGACTTTTCCGTTCTGGTAATCATCTACAGATGATTGTTTCTCCATTTTTTTTTCTTTTTCTCTGAGGAAAGATTGCTTAACCAATTCGAATCTTACATATTTTGATTTGTTTTTTTAAATAGGTGTCAACTTTGAATGTAAATTACTATATAGAATCACACATATCTTGAATTTTTCTTGAAAATAATGTCAGCTTTGAATGTAAATTACTATCTAGTTGCACCCCAAATAGCAACACGTTAATACTTATTCATGGGAGAATATTATTGGCCACAAACTTACAAAAACAGACTTCTAGTAAATACCAAGTCTTTTTCTGTCAAAATGTCCCTTGCGTCAATCACACGTTTTTGTTTAGAATTGATGACTATTTGTACTCCCTCCTATCTTTTATATAAGTCGTTTGCACCTTCCCATTTAATTGCAAAATATATGACATTTTGAATTTTTTAGACTCATTTACCCTCATTCAATTCCATTTTTATTAATTATTCCAAAGATGACTATTCTTATATTATCTCTTTTTCAATAAAAAAGACGTGTGTTATTAAGAATAAATTAGCATTAAATAAGGCTATCTAGGAAAAATATTTTTTTTATTAATAAACGTGTTGGAGCTTAGGATGACTTATAAAAAGAATAGGAGAGAGTATATTTTATTACGTTGAGGCTACACGTTTAGGAGGGAACCTGAACCTTGCATTCACATAATGTGTTTCCTTCATATTTATGCCGTACATGTGTAATATGAGTTAAATATTTAATTACTCCCTCCGTATTTGAAACAATGCAATGTTTGCCCAAAAAATCTGTAATTGAAAAAATGTAATGTTACACTTTATGGACTTTTATACCCCAAATATTTCTTTATATTTACAGCAATATGCCATTACTTTCCCCTTAATTAACAAAGCCTAATTAAACTAACCTAATCTAATTATCCTAACTTAAACTAACTACCCAACCCAATTAAAAATAAAATCCAAACCCAAAATCATTAAAACTAGATCAACTTTATTTCTCCTCCCCTGCATCGACACCGCCAAAATCCCCAAAATCCAAAATCCAAAATCCCCAAAATCCCCAAACCCAAACTATGAAGAAGGTCGACGCTCTCCGTCGATTCCTCCTCCCCTGCATCGGCATCGCCCGCACCTCTCCAAGCCCGCTGCACGCCGCCGCCAAGAAGCGGCTCAGCACCTCCCTTCGTGACGACCTCGACGACAACAAGAAGCACCCCTCCGACCCCAGAAGCCCCAAGAATCCGCCTCCTCCTCCTCGTCGCCCGCCACTCCCGCCGCCACCGCCCCGTTCGCGCCGCTGTCGGTCCACCGCGGTCAAACCCACCCCTCCTTCTAGAACTCTCCATCCCCACCTCCGCCCTCATCCAAGAAATGCAATGCGGCCTGGTCCGACTCGCTCTCGAGTTCAACGCCGGTGACTCGGCCGACTCGGAGCTAAGCCGCTGCCCCCTGCACTCGGTGCCGCTTTGGACGCTCTTCTGCAATGGCAAGAAGCTCGGTTTCGCCGTTCGCCAGAGGTTGACTCAACAGAGCAAGATGATGCTCAAGACCATTTCAAGAGGGGTTAGTTAGGATGAAATGATTTTTGGGTTTTTCTGCAGGGATCGGAAAATTCATGGTTTTCTGATTTTCTGGGATTTGATTTTGAAGAAAATTGTGGTTTTCTTGCTTCTTGAGAGGTGGCCTGGGATTCAAGAATCTATGGAGAAATTATCCTAACTTAAATGTAATTTTGATGCAATGCAGTGAAATTAAGAATCATATCAATGCAGAAAAATAAAATGTGATGCAATGCAGTTTGTTATATATGCAAGAAAATAAAACGAGCACGTAAAAACTAACGAGCATGAAAAAAATCGAGCACGTAAAAATTAACGAGCATGAAAAAAATAAATTCATGGATTAAATCAAACATGAGTTGGCTGTGATTTTTAAACCACAACTGCTAATTGTAATTAACAAACCTCAACTCCACTACCCTTATTGTCTTTTTACACCACTTTATTCCACTTTACCAACTTTTCTTAAATTCCGCGCAAACAGTAAACCTTACATTCTTTCAAATACGGAGGGAGTACTTTTTATGTCTTTAGTTTTTTTTAACTGTGGTGTAGTTATACTACGGTGCAGCTACTGTTTCTTTTACGTTGCATCTGCACACGTCACTCCCACTTAGTCGTCTTATTAATGAAGAAT
Source organism: Schizonepeta tenuifolia (assembly GCA_029490685.1). Taxonomy (NCBI): domain Eukaryota; kingdom Viridiplantae; phylum Streptophyta; class Magnoliopsida; order Lamiales; family Lamiaceae; genus Schizonepeta; species Schizonepeta tenuifolia. The sequence goes on from CM055956.1 coordinate 122,218,215, forward strand.
TTTATCGGCCACCGCCATTTTTCCCGGTCATTCTTCGTCTGTGTTTTTCGAACATTGATGAAGCTCTTACAATTTTTTGCCCGTCATTTCCCATCGTAATTAATTCCTGGTCAGTCATTGCCCGTCGAAGGTGTTGGTCGTACTTTGAGTCGCTGGAAGAGAGGGATGAAGAAGGGGAGAAAGAAATTATGGATTTGAGGGGAAGCCCATGTTTTTGGGATTTGATAGATGGAGAAGAGGGATTTTTATTTTCTAAACTGAACAGATTGAGATCGAATGAGAGAATTTAATTGGTGAGGTAAATTGAGAGGAGAGGAGAGGAGAGAGTCAACACAGTTTCTTCAATTTCATGGGTTGGGTTGGCATATATTTTGATTTCTAAGAATTACAAACATTTTCCAAAAAACCAAATTAAATTTCTCATCTCATTTATCAAATTCCTAATCCTTTTCTATCATTCTTCATCCATATCTGCCGGCAACTCCCGCCGTGGCCAATACCTTCAACGAGACGACACCATCTCCCGCCCTAGCCAATACCTTCTTCGGTGTCTGTGATATTGCGGGTGGATCCAAACATCCAAGGATTGGGGGATGTTTCAGGCTAATCTAACAGAGGATACGTCACCCTCTCCACCACTATCCGGTGGTCGGCATCACCCAATTCCCCCAATTGTATTAGTCTCCTATTCACACTCTCCATCACCCAATTGCTACTCGCCTTCAATACGCCCTCTTCGCCTTAGCCAGCTCTACCTTCACCGTTGTGTCGCAGCTGGCCACCACCGCCTCGTGAGCTATCGTCAGCGTCTTCCTCCCGGCCGGACCACCGCCTTGCGATAGTCCTCCCCAATGCGCTTCACCTTATCGAGATGGCTACCGTAGAAGGAGAGAGGGGGAGGGAGAGAGAAAAAGATGGAATTGCTAAGGTGAAATTGACAGGGTTTGCTTCTATGGCGGAGAGAGGAGAGATGAGAATAATGAAATTGGTTTTTGCCACTATGTGTGGGAATAATGTTTTATGAAAGGAAACAGTACTTACCGAAGAGAAGGCCAACCGTAGTTCAGATTTATTTTTTTCGAATTATTTTTATTTATTTTAAAATAAATGACACTTGTACGCAGATTAGGGAGTCAGTTCCACTGCAGCTCACTGTCCCTATCTCCGTAAAATCCTTAAAGACACCCCTTATAGAAATTACCACTGCAGGTAGTGTTATGGACAATGGAGCACAAGTCACATGATAAGACTTGGCTTTAGTTTTCCTTTAATTTTTAGTCTGAAGTTCGAGTTATACATGTGTGTGTTTAGAATTAAAAAAATGGGGCAAAATGTTAAATGGTCAAATGGGGTATAAAAATTAAATTCTCGCAACCATTTCGTGGACGGAGGGAGTACTATAAATGACAGAATTTATAAAAACTAAGTGGCTTGACAGAATTTAATTTTTACTCGCCATATTGACTATTTGACCCCATTTCTTATGTGGTGTTTATATGTTAAATTTAAATTTTTTAATTCATTATTTAAATTTGAGGATGAAATTGGTGAAAGTGGTCTGCCTCGACTTCACGAGCGGTACCTATTTCAGATTGGGTTGGACTTCAATAAAAAATTGACCTAAATATATTCGGGCCAACTATATAAATAAGTGAAATAAATGGACTGGAAATTCAATTCCTCGAAAGATTTTTCGTGTTCATGCTCTGTTTGAGTTTACCACCTCGGTTGATTGATCACTTGGTAAGCTTTAATTAGTTATGAGCTCATATTTTAAAAAAAAAATTATGTCGTGGGAACCCCCTTTACAAGTACCCTGCAAACCACGCATGACAGGTAAATCACACTTTCCAAATACAGGTGTGCTAGACTCGACTTATAGAGGCATGTTATGGAGTTCGTACCTGAGACCTTTCAGTCTTAGGCGCCCACTTTTACCATTAGGTCATCTCCAAGGGGACATATTTTTAACTGTTACCCTCAAGAAGCTATTGTTGTATAAATTTATGAGGAAGAATCTTATGTAAGATTATTAAACATTCAGAACTTTTCAGACGCATCACAATTCAAATCTGACCGCAAAAAATATAAGAATGTATCGTTGAATATGAATTTAAATCTAAATGCGTAACCGGTGTAACAGTTTTTTTACCACTAAAAAAGTTTTGCATGTTTTTGCTAGCTATAAGTTTGTCTCGAGTCAGGAGACATTAGCTTATCGATCCTTAATAAACCAAATCGAAAATGGGAAAATTCCCTATCCCAATTAATTGTCTTTTTTCTTAAATAATTGTTTAATGCACTAATTCTGTAAAATAGTAAATGGCCCATTTCTTAAATAGAACTGGCCTTCAAATATGTGACCCGAATTCAATATATTGGGCTTCATTTCTAATTGGGCCATTTTTGTTCCGAAACTAAATCTCAAGTGGGTCTAAATTTTGAAATTGTATGCAATTGCAATTGGGTTTCATGCCCATTCGAGGCAGGTAAACACGTTAATATTATTTGAAACTTTTTCTTTTTAAAATTAAAAATTAAATTTGGACTTGATATGGTTATAATGAAATATGAATGTTATAAAAGTTTCCACCTAGCTAATTAGCTATTGTGTAATTTATATTTTACTCAAAAAACTCGACTTGTTCTTCGTAGTTCATACTGAATTCAAAATTCCAATTGAACTAAAAATTGAGGGATACATGGAAAACAAAGAGCATATTTCTGTTTAAATTGTATGATTGTAAACTAGCTAATGACTATCACAATATTTTATTATAATCTCCTAAAAAAATGAGAAATAAATATTGGTCTAACCCAATAATTACACTTGTTTTTACAAAATCTCAAAATAAATAATACTATTATATACAAAACAAATCCTATTAAATAAAAAAAATCAAATATAATGCGGGACTAATTTTCTGATCAACACTGAAAAATCTAGTTGGAAACAATTGTTATTGTTAGATTAAAATAGTATACTTTTCCCAAAATTTGATTGTAGTATAAAGAGTTGTGGTTATCTATCAATCTAGAGCTACGTGAACTTTTAATTAGTCTTTTCATAAAATTATATCTCAGAAGATTTCCTCAAGAAAATATCACAAATTTGAAAGAGCAAACATGAAAAAGTAGTATAAAAGAAAAAAGCCAATAAAAGAAAGGAAAAGGAAAAATAAAATAAAAAATTACAGAAAGTTGGCAATCAATGTTGTACAGATTCTCTTGCTACTGATTTTGATAGTCCCCCTCCTACTTTTCAGTTTTAGAAGAGCTATACAGAATTACAGATCATTGGCCCTTTCTCTCAAAAATAAAAAAAAGAAAAAAGAAAAAAGATCATTGGCCCAACTTGACGGGTCGGACCTTTTCTATATGGGGCCCGTTTAGGATCCTTATTACTCAATTGTTTTTATAATTGAAACTTAGTAAATTCTTACTTGATTATAAAATCTGATTATCACTCTAGTTATTCCTAAACTCTTTAGTTACTTTTAATCTCTCTTAGTATTAATACTATCACTTTACGATAAAGGGGTTAGACTTAAAAAAGTTCACATTTTTTTTTGGTTCATACTATTGTTAAGAATTGTTATCAACATGGAGATGTAGCTCATATGGAAAATCACAATTGAATCGTCTTCAATAGGAAGGGGTTCAATTCCCTCATTTTCGTGATTTTGAAAAAGAAAAAAATCCTTTTTCATTGATGCTCTAGTTAATAAAAAAAAAATTACATATTTTCTTTAATAAGCTACTAGATCCCTCGTCTATGAAGTAGTTTTCTTTTTCGTTCGTCTACAAAGATTGTAGTTAGTTTTTATTTCACTTTTGGGACATGACCCACATATTATATTACTTTTTTATCCCTTCCCCACTAACAGTAGTGGATCATTTTCTTTTCTCTACTCACTAAACATCTACCATATAATACCATTTTTAGAATATTTATAAACGGAGGGGATATATATAATAATATATGTCCCATGTCTAAATTTGAAAGACTGATTAATGCTAGCAAACAAATGCAAACTTCTCCAATATCTCCATGATATAATCCCCCAAATACAAATTTGTGTCATGACTCCATTGTCCATATCAATAGCATTCACTAAAAAAATACTCTATCCCCACTTCATTTTAACATGAAATTGCAACACTCTCACATCACATGCAATTTTTCTGACTTTCATGTGTAATTTGTAAATCTGTGTAAGGAAAAAGAAAACTTGCTACAAGGGTCCATTCCCCCAACCCCACCCACTCCATGCATGTGTACCCTTATCTTCACTATTTGTTGTGATTGTAAGGCCCTTGTTTGGATTTGGTTCTCAAATTCATATACTTATAATGATAAAAGTCCAAGAAAAATAAATATGGATATATTTTTTTCAATTATAACTACATGTGTATACTTTTGAGTTGGGAGGGTGGGGGGTGGGGTATAGGGTTTGGTTGAACTGATTATAACATGATTGTGTGGATTAGCTCGTTTGTTGTTTTTTCAAACCCTAAAGCTGGATAGCGACTCGATCGTGTGCATGGCCTGTGGTTAATCCATCTATGTAAGTGATGTGATCGATGTTCTTTTCTTTCTTTCTATGGAAATCAACTTATTTTAGAAAGTTAAATGTGATCAAGAACTGTTGACAACTAAGTGCACTTCCGTTGGTAATTAAAGACATTCTTCCCAAGTCGGGCAATCCTCTATTGCATGTTTGTATGACATCTCCTATTACATCCACGAATGATCACCACTTGTTAAGGGGATTATAAAATCTACCAGATTTTCATTATGGAAATTCACAAATATGGTAACAGTTCACATAAATAGACAATAATTAAGAAATTCCATAAAGAAAATCTGATAGATTTTTTTAACTCCATTGACATGTAATGGTCATCCACGAATGCAATAGGAGATGTCACACGAACATGCAATGAAGGATCCAGCTTGCATTTTTCCTCCAACCTGAAGGTTGACGTTTTGAAATCATGTGTGTATAGTGAAACTCAAAAAATGTTGGGGATAATTTCACAAAATGCTTCTAAACTATGCTATATATAGTACTTGTATCAAATTATTGAATTTTAATTTGTTTTAAAATAATGGATAATAAATTATTGTATCATTAGTTCCGGTTCAATTTTACAACCAATTTTATTTTATGTTGGCACTTGGAATAGCACGTATAGGTTGCCTCACTCATTAGAAAAGTTTCCACGTAGTAATTAATCTAATATTTTATTTTCTCTTAAACTTAATGAACTAATAATATATATATGCTCGTCCCTGAATAGAAGTATGAAATCTTAGTTAATGTCTATTTACCCTAAATAGAAGGGCTGACCCATAATTTGCAGGTGTGTACGTATTACATCATATCTCATGGATTATTAAATTGGATCATATTCTCTTTTTAACGAGGATTGAATTGGATCATATTCAAGTTCTATTAATCTAGTTGCCCTAAGCCATAATTAATTTGATCAACAACGATCGGTAAATCCCTTTGGGGATGGCTTAGTGGTAGGGTGGACTGTTTGGACTGAGAGGTCTCAAGTTCAATCCCACAAATTACGAGTAAAATGAAATGTGCAAAATGATGGGATATTAAAATAGCCAATTTCTTTCTATTTTTAACTTAATTTTCCTTATAATTTTGTAATGTTCATACCATGTCCGAAACAATCTTATTTAATTTACGAATATAAATTGCATTTATATAGTTAATTATAATAAATAATTATTATTCATATAGAACATTTTTTTAATACATAATTAGTGCTCGACATAAAAAAAAAAAAAAAAATCAATCAGCCACATAATATATTGGAACAGTGGGGTTGCGTTTTGGTAATCTTGGTATGCTATTTTCAAAGTTTGAAAACCCATAAGTCATGTATGTCTTGTCAGTAATATTGGAGTATAATTTGATGCATGTCGAACTTTCCAAATCATTGGAGATTTATTGTGCAATCAATTACACAATAACCAGTACATAAATCTTTGAAACGTCATATTTATATTATTATACCCCAATTCAAAATAAAATCAAAGGAAATAATTATTTAAAAAAAATCGAAGGAACATTTTTTTTTTTTGGGAATCTGAGGAACTAATTAATTAATTATTTGTAATTCAAATTTCTGTTTAAGTTCTCAACCAACGATCTCTACAGGATTAGTTTGAGGTGTAGACGATTTAGTCTATCGATTTAACATGAATTAAGTATTACACAAAATCAGTTGCAAAGAGAAATTATATATATTGTGACGACGTTTTTTTTTTTTTTTTTTTTTTTTTTTTTGGGAGGAAAGTGACGACGTTATGTTGGATTGGGCCACTTATCTTTAAATGGGTTTAGCCTTAGCAAATCCGATGTATTTATAAAATATCTATATCTTTCAAGATTCTTTAGCATCTAAATTGATTGTTTGAATCGACGGTAGCATGTCATGTCAATTAGTTAGGCAGCAATCCAATTATGTGACGATCGACGTGGAGTTAGGGGCCTTAATAAAAAGTGAATCCACAAATTTGATTGAAAGTGAAGTGATCAATATATAAGAAATTATTAGGGTTACATACATGTAACTCAATTTTCAACAAGTTGTCATGTTAACACAAAGGTAGATTGTTCTCAAAAAGAGACATTTAAGGGGTACAACCTATATTTAAAAAGTAGAATTAAAAAAAAGTAGAATAAAAAAAAGTAAAAACACTATAATTGACTACTTATAATTGGCTACTATAAATAATTACGGTAAATTGACAGTTGGAAAGAATACTTTATAAATTTTATATTATTAATTACTAGTTAATACTTAATAATTTATCAGTTACTATATTTCTTCTGTTCTTTTTATAATTGTCATCTATCGTAGAAAATGCAGACCAAGAAAGTACATAAATTTATCTATGTACCCTTTGTTATGTTCTTTTAGGCACAAATTTTCAGTTTTTGATATTACCGAATTAAGATATATAAAACCGAAAGTGTTTCACTTTTTACTGTAAAATTTTGGAATTTGACACTTTACTAGAAAGAGAAGAATAAAATCAAAATGGAACGTGCAAGACGGAGGGAGTATGATATATAACTTAAAGATTACAAAGCCAAAATGCTTAACATTAAACATAAAAGTAAAATCCCACAAAAACAAGGGGACATACACTTCTTCGTACAACCACTAATTAGACACACATGTTGAAGAAAACCTTTCAACTAAAGAGAAGAAACCCACCAAAAAAAAAAAATTTGTTACAAATGGCATTCCTTAATCTTTACACACTTCCATAAGTATAAAATAAAAATCTTGATATGCTAGAACTTCTTTTGTTGACTGTGAAGGGTAGGTAATAATCTAATCAACCTTAATGCTTAGGGCATTGGTAACACTTTGCGAAAAGGCCAAAAGTGTCAATTTGGTGGATGAAATTGAGCAAGCTTGCCCACCCTCCAAATCCAAATCCAATTATGAAAACCCATGCCACCACAAATATGTTGGTTATGTACGAACCAGCCCACCCCCCAAGAAATCTTGGTGGCCTCTCCACTGCATTCTGTTAAAAAAAAATTAAAAATTAAAAAAATAAATTAATATGTGTGTGAGATTGTGTGTGTGTGTGTGTGTGTCTGTGATGTATTGAAGTTTGAAAACAAAAGGGAAGTCTTATTTTGAGTGCAGATACGATCTTCTATAGTTCAATTCTTCTATAACCGTGATTTTAATCATTGCATATACAATGATGAAGACTTTTTTATAGGAAGAATGTGCCCCTAAAACGGAATATAGGATTCAAGAAATGATAGAAAATCGAAAATTTAGACCGTTTTGCATCGTAACATGAATTTCTTCACAACATTGACAACTTAGCCAACTTTTTTCTCCATTTTTTCTACATTGCTTTACAATTTCAAAGTCTATTTCAATAGCTGCCTAACATGTTGAAAGTGCTCATAAAGTTAACCTAAGTATATTGTGCCCTCTATTGATTTGTACCACTAACAAAAATTGAATAGTTCCTTATATATATGACATGTATCTGTCACATTGCACCTCAAATTTTCTATTAGCATTATCACTAGACATTTATTAATAATAATATTTCTGGAAATAATTAATTGAAAAATAAATTGTTTGTTTTTAATTACCTCTCTGGCTGATGCAGAAGCAAATGTGACCATATGTGCCATGGCAGGAATAATGTAAACTGTGAAGCTAACAAGAAGTGATCCAACTGTGGAGTTGATTGGCCCAAAGAATGGGAAAATTATAGCAAGGAACCATATCGGGATGACCACCGGCAATCTCGTCAGAGCGCGCTTGAACAAGCTTTTGGTTTCGTGTATCCCGACAAATTTTTCCCACACGAAATATAGAGGAGTGCACGCGAATCCAAATGTTATGAACTGTAGATTCAAATAATATAATTTTTTTTCTTAAAGATTAAATTAATTGAACCAATATTTAAAACAATAGTTATGAAATAAAATGGACCTGATGAATGAGCATGAGGATTACAGCAGCATCTCTAAATCCAGTTCTTGGGAGCAAAGCTAAAGCATTTGACCTATTTAAAAGTAGATCTCCAAAAGCCCAATAAACAGCACTTGCTGATGGAAGTGTTAGTGTTAGAACATAGATTGTTGCTAACAAATATATTGTCTTGAATTTTTGTGGCTTCCACATTGCATGCATTATTTCCCTAATCAAAACAAGAAAAAAAGAAAATCAGTATGATTATTAATAATATTCAAAGACTGTAAAGGAAATTGTTGTTAGGTAGTTAGAAGAATTTCAATAGTTTAACTTTACTTGATCTATCAAGTTCTTGTAGCCTAATTAGTTCAAGTAGGGTAAAATTGAATCTTTATATTGAATGCTAAATTATTAACTCGGTGTATATTTTTGTCCTAACATCATTAGCTTCTTGCCACTTCATGTGACAAAAAATATTTTTAATATATGTAATTTGTTTAGTGTCTAAACAAACCTCTTTAATCATGAACCATAAATTCTTTTCCTTTTTTCTTAGTTTTTAACTTTCAACATAAATTTGGACCATGTTTCCAGGAAGCATGTTCCCAATCCTAAGAAAAAGTGTTAAATTCCAGCTATGAACTTTTCATGTGGATATGCAATTAGCGCTCTCTCTCTCTCTCTCTCACACACACACACACACACAGAGTTTAAATTGTTTGAAGAACTCACACTGTGACAGCATGGCCACCAAATGTATAAAGAATGTTTGTAGCCCCAGTAAAGTAGAGAACCATTTTTGCTGGCCCAGAGTGCTGCACTCCTTCAACCTTCACTTGCCAAAATTCAGTCCAAAATCATTATTTGATTAAATAAATCTCTAAGTCCAAATCAAGCCAAAGTTCCACTTTAGTAAGTACTATGAATAATATTGCAATAGCTTTGCAATTAAAATATGATAATATTAAATCTACTTTTAGCAAAATAAAAAATTATGTTACCTGTCCATGAAGGAGAGAAGCTATGGTTAGGTACCATGCTGTATAAGTTGTCATAATAAGTCCCAAAAATGACCAAATTCTATAGTTGTGAAAAGATGGGATAAAAACAGTTGTAGCACAGCATGCTCCAAATATATATGTCCAAGTCCTCTTATCAAGGTTGTCATTTATGTAATAGATGTTACTGCAAAACAACAAAGAAATCAATTATCATAGTTCAGAAAATAATATCTCATGTCAGAAAAAAAAAGGTGAAAATGATTGATGAAATTTTCCTCCTAATAAGTATCTTATTTTAGAATTCTATAACAGAATGATATCAAATTTCCCATTTTGCCCTTAATCTCGATGCAAATCTTTTAAAAGAAAGGTGAAAATGATTGATGAAATTTTCCTCCTAATAAGTATCTTATTTTAGAATTCTATAACAGAATGATATCAAATTTCCCATTTTGCCCTTAATCTCGATGCAAATCTTTTAGCTGTTCGGTTATTTATGTAGTAGTAAACAGCAACAAGATTAGTTTCTCTACTTTCTAGATATACGAGTTTTGACGGCAGGGGACACATATTGAGGAACGAGGAGAGTAACATGTACTAGTATCTTATACCATGTAAAAAAAATATCATAATAATTAGAAAAGATTGATGGCAAAAAGCTTGTGGTAAAAATGATTCAACTAATTATAACTAAAAGTATACCTTGCACATGCAATGAGCTGAATAACAGATCCAAATAGAAGGAAAGTGCAGTTGAAAAAAAGGCCTATGTTTCTCCAATGTTTCCCCAGCAGCCCATCAAGAACTTCAAACCACTGCACAATAATTTATCATTAACAAAAGGTAAAAAGAAAAATCATAATTTCTTAATAAAAGTGAATTCAAGATCACAAAACCATGCAAAACACATACACACACACACAAAACTCTTCTCTCAAAATAATCGAGATATTCAAGTTTCGTCCAACTAATTTTAGAAAAAACACGAGTTTCGTACCTGAATGACATGGTTCCTAAAATCAACCTTCTCTCTCTCCTTCCTAGTTCTGTACTCAACATAAAGCACACTTATAAGATAAGCAGTCCAGCTCCCCATCAAACCATACAACAGCTGAAATAGAATTCCAGACACCATTCCAAGTTGTGAAAATGAATAAGGCAGTGTAAGCAGCACTTGAGCAACCTAGAGAGAGAGAGAGAGAGAGAGAGAGAGAGAGAGAGAGAGAGAGAATTAGTGATAATCTTTTCAAGATCTTACAACATTTCCAAAAACATAAGTGTCATAAAAAATTAAATTTTTTTTGATACCTGATTAGAAGCACAGCTGAACCATGCATCATAAACAGAACCACCATGCCAAAACAATCTTGAGAAATTGCTCTTAGTAGAGCTGGATTTCATATCTTCTTCTTCTCTCTCCATCTCTACATAGTTTCCAGCAACTACAGTTTCCACTTTCTCTGAAGCCATTGCTGCTGCTGTTGGAGAAAGTTTACAAGACAAAGCAGTGGAGACTTTGAGGGAGTTTGCATATATATTAGAGGAGTGAAATTATTTCATTTTCTTTTTCTTTCCTTAAAAATAGTTGTTATTATCTAGATTGGTGAAATAGTATGTATATACATGCTTGTTTACTTTGTTACACATAAATGTGTAGTATTTCTTGAGCAATGATTGGGTCACCCATGAAGAGACCTAATTCGGTCAGCATATAGTATGTTAAGTATAAGCATATTATGTCTCTGTGTGTGTGTGTGTGAGAGAGAGAGAGAGAGAGAGAGAGAGAGAGATTTCTTTCTTCATTTTCTTGGCATAATTTGGTTGTTTTTAGAGCAGAGGCAGGCAGGGGAAAAGAGTATATATTTCATATCCACCGTTTATAATGTTATATGAAGTGACATACACATAAATATAATGAAAATGTTTCATTTACATAATTAACTCAATATTACTCCTATAGATTGAAAACATACGTAAATTATACTCCTTCCGTCCAGCCGAATACGGCCTAGTAGCTTAGTTGGGTTTAGATGGGATGATGGACCATGTATATAAACTAATTGTTTCCTTTAAAAGAAACATGTCAAGTATAGTGAGACGTCCCAAAATGGAAAATAGGCCGTATTTGGTAGGACGGAGGGATACATATATGTTCACTACTTGTTTGTGAGTGATCATGGCCATACGGAGACATTCATTCGGAGACATTCCGATAATGTAGCAGTGTCATATATTTTATGTATTCGAATAGTTATATATGATTGAAATTTTCGGTCATAAGAGATTTTGCATACTAGTAACGTGCATTTGCATGTTTGGCAATATTATGTAAGTGGTGGATACGTTAAATATGCTCACTAATTATTATGGTTTCATGACCAACAATTTATCATTATCGGATAAACCAAAATTGAAAAATAGTAAAAGAATCTATTTGCTCTCAGAATAATGATATTAACTGCTACTTGAACTAAAGAGTTGAGAAACTAATTAATAATAATATTGTTAATTAATAAAAGAAGCGATGATTCAAAAAAAATACAATATATGATGGGATTGAACCCAAAATGGTGCGTATATTTATCCACGGGATTTGTATAGATATGCCCACAAAGAAACAGACCAACTAACTGATTTAAAGTCTTAATTAAAAAAAGAAAGTTTAATTAAAAATATACAACTATTACTTATTAGTACAATCTTGTCACTATTTCATAATCTTCTTTTGTTAACGATTACTATAGTTTAACTAATTTCAACAAAAATGTCCAAATCCGCTTTCAAAAAAAAAAAAAAAAAAAAGTCCAAATCCTGAATAAAATGACAATTTTACCCCTCAACTTTTTTTTTTCTATGATGGGCCTAATGGCAAGGTTAATGGGCCTAACCTCCCATGTTCGCACGAGCGGGATGGCCCACAAATTAACTTTTTCTAAAGAAAAGTAGCCCAATGTTTTTAGTCATGAATATACGCGGCTGCAAAAAGAAACGCATAAAAACAATAATTTCCAATAAATGTAAAAGAAGAAAATATTGTTAATTATAATATTGCAGTGTTTGTTTAATAGTATTTAAGATAATTAAAGTGTGATTTGAGATATAATTAAGCAAAGATGGAGACAATGATAGCATAGGGGATAGGGTTTAGTGGTAAACATGATTAATGCCACACGTGTGCCAACTGGATTCACAAAAGGAGATCTAATTAAAAGCTACTACTACTTTCTTTGGACTTTTATTAAGAAAAAGTATTTCGTTAATTTAGAGAATTTTAAAAGAAAAATTTGTCTATGCCATAATTTCTGGTTTTGGTCCCCAAAATGAAGTTACACTAATCATGATCACCAGGTTGGGGGGTTTTATTAGACATAAGAAAAAAGTTAGCACGTCCTTAAGCAAAAAATTGAAAATCAAATAAAAAAATAAAAGTAAAAGTAATATTTTATCCTCAATTTGTGGTTTTTATTATTTATATTGTCATTATCGTTTTAAGATATACTCCAGTAATACTAAAGCTGCCCTCATATATACTCTTCCATTTTGTAAAAAAAGACGAAGAGGTTTTCTTCTTTATTGTCCACCAGATAATGATTTTCATTAATGAAAATTATCATTAATTAAAACTAATTTGAGTATTTGTTTTTTATTAATATGTGCACAAAAACGGTAAATGATCTACAAATTGAGTGAGAGTGCCTAGTTATATAATAACATTACTAATTAATAATAAAACCATAATTCAGTTAAACGAAAAAAACATAATTCAGCTAAGTAGCCAACTTTCTTCAATTAACTGTTGGATATACACCATAAATGAGCCATTTTTCCTTTTTATTTGCAAAGGCAGAGTCTCTTGAATGTTCGTGAAAGATGATATAATCCTAATTTCAACTCTTGAAAAAGATTTAGAAACCAAAATATTTACAAGAAAAATAATACACCATATGATCGCATACAACGCCTAGTGTTTCCAAATCTTCGTAATGGAGTCCCACTCATTGGGATTAATTTTGACAAATACTCAAAAAATTAGTACATAAACAAAACTATCTAAGAATCAAGAGGATAGAAACTGTAAAAAAGAAAATGTAGTGAGAGATGAATTTGTCAACCAATCAGCAATTTCTGCGGATTGTAGGATCATAGGATCTACAATAAATAATGGTGATAATCTATTTCCACACAATATATTCATCTGACTTTTATGTATAAATGTAGTAGCAAGACACAAAATTGACCAGCAGAATCCCAGTCTCACTGGGCCATGGTGCAGATCGAGCAATGTGGATTCTGCCGGCGACGGAGCATCAACGAGCATAGCGCAAAAAAATCCGGCTACCTCCTGCTGTTGGTAGTCTTCGCCTTGTTAAGGTCGGCCAGTTCTTCAATGATCTTCCTCTCTTCCCCACTTAGACGTTTTGGAATCTCTACTTGCACTCTAACCAGCTGATCACCCCTCATATTGTTCTTGTTCAGGAAGGGTACGCCTTTTTTCGACATAACTAGTGTCGTACCTGGTTGGGTCCCGGCTGGAATCTTGAGGTCCACCATGCCATCTACTGTGGGCACCTTAATCGTCGTGCCTAAAATGGCGTCTGTGTACGAGACCTTGCAAGTGTAGAGGATGTTGGTGTCGTCTCGTTTCAGAACAGGATCAGCAAGAACTTCTATTAGAACAAAAAGATCCCCAGGCGGCCCCCCTTTCCGTCCAGCGTTTCCTTCAGACCGGACTCTCAGACGGCTGCCAGAATCTACCCCGGCTGGAATTTTAATGCTAATAGTCTTTGATTTCCTAACCCGGCCATCCCCACCACATGTATTGCAAGGGGTGGAGATTTCTCCGGAGCCACCACAGGTGGAACATGTCATAACCTGTTGGAATACACCTAGAGGGGTCCTTGCGGAGGAGACGACTTGCCCTTGACCACCACATGTGCGGCATTTAGACGCCTTTGAACCTGGTTTTGCCCCTGATCCCTCACAGGTGCTGCAGCTCTCGAGACGAGTTATTTCAATCTCCTTCTCGACACCGAATACAGCTTCTTTGAAGTTTAAGACCAGATTATAAATCTGGTCTTCACCTTCGGTAGCTTGATTACGAGGGCCTCTTCCTCCCATGCCCATGCCACCCATACCGCCCATTCCCTCAAACAATGTCTCGAATAGATCAAATGGGTTGCTGTAATCCTGTAGCAGCAAACAGACATTAGGATGTTTTCATGCAGAATAAAACGCAACTCAGGAGATCATTCTATGTTCATTCCTATGATAATGAGGCTACTACTATGGCAAAAGACTTACTCCCGCGCCAACGCCAGAATTTTTGAGCCCTGCCTCCCCATATCTGTCATAAATAGAACGTTTCTCGTCATCTGATAACACCTGAAATAACATATGTGAAAATGAATTACCAAATTCAAAGAGCTGCTAATAGCAAGCGCATTCATCAACCATGCACATGTTACAGGGATCAGGTTTTTTTACCTCGTAAGCATTGCTAATTTCTTTGAATTTATCTTCTGCTCCAGCTTCCCTGAAGATACAACAAGATAGTTTGCAATATAAACTATGTACTCACTTCTTCTGAATCAATTAACATACAAAACCCTGGTTTTTACTAGTTCTCATTTTAACATAAGACAACCACTCATGAAAATAGTACGAAAAATTATGTGGAATAATTTCTCCCAACAGGTCTATATTATGCGGCTTAACTATGAAAGACGAACTATTATTAGTCATGCTTAGTCAAACAAGTCTAAGCAACAACTAAACAACCTTCATTGACGACACAATATCCAGCTACATACAGAAAATAAACAACAAAGTGACAATTAAAACAAAAAGGTGATTAGAAAACACAATTAATGGAAGTAATCATATGGCTTACTTGTTGACATCCGGATGGTAGCTCCTGGCCAGCTTTCGATATGCTGAAAACAAAAGAATAAATTAAAGGTATCATATTTGTACTATCCATCAGGAAATGCAACAATCATTGGAGGTGTCCTTAGAGGAACACTGAGTATGCAACCAGGATTTCTTAACAAATATTTTCACTAACCAAATGGAGATACAGTTTTGAAAACCTATAACAAAATATATCGATGGTAGAGTGAAAAGATGAAGTCAACAAATGAAGTTTCAAGATCTTTAATTCATCGAATACATCAGATCAGAGAATCAAACAGGCAATCCAACAATGCAAGAGTAGGTTGTACTTATACTAAACTCGCTATAACATGCAAACTTTCAACAACTCATCCAAGACAGCTTTCCAACAATGTAGATGCTTGCTAAGAATAGGAGCAGATCGACTTACCACTTTTTATCTCAGACTTGTCTGCATTTTTTGACACACCAAGCACAGAATAGTAATCCTGTCCAGACAAGTAGTTGACATTTATTTCCAAACTTTGGAAAATCAGAATCAAGGAAGGAGTCATATTTGTTTTCTGGTATAAAGTGATCTTCTGCCATAAAGCTATTGCAGAGCACTTGAAAGACCATTACCTAAGATAGGCAGATTTATAAATGTATTTTATGTTCCTTTTGTTTTTTTCCTTTTTCCCGGGCGCGCGGGGGGTGGGGGAGGGTTAAGTTCTCTACAACAACAGTTAACACCAAAAAGCATCTAATAATCTTACTCTCTCAGCTCTAACAATCAGCCTAGTTCCTCTTCTCTGACAGGGATTGCTGTATGAGCCTGAGCTGAAAAGTGCATTCAAGGATTCTTGAGAATTAAAGGCTGAACTTTGTGATGCCAGTGACCTATTCCTGCTTGATGTACTGCCAAAACAAGGTTCATTTTTTGGTTTAGTTAAAACGTAAAGAGCTCAAAGATAATATACAATATAAAAAAGGTTCATTTTTTTTTTTTGGGGGGGGGGGGGGGGGGCTTTACTACCTCTTTTGCCACATTCAAAACAAGAAAATATATAACTAAATGTGTGTATACAGACATACGCTTACATACAGTTGGGTAGTTACTATATAGAACTGACCTCCCTATGAGTTGACCGAGTTAAGTTGTTACAAAGGAAAGTCAAATCTCCGAGACAGTTAAGACCACCCAATTCATCAAACATACCACCAAAAGGTCCAAAACTACATCACATGTCTTTCGACAACAACCATCACTTTCCCGTGTGGGGGGGGGGGGGGCATATCCTTTTTGAAAAGAGTAATGCTACTTATTTACTACAAAGCCTTAACAATGTTATATAACTTTGAATTTGACTTTAAATATACAATAAATATATATTGGAATGCAAATAATAAACGAACACTAAAAATTAATTTATTATGCCAACTAAGTCAATATTCTTCCAAAAGTTAATACCAATAAATTAATGATACAGAGTTGTAATTTATGAGAACATATTCTTTACCATTTTTATGAATTAAGGTACCCAGTTGTTTAGCACTGTATTTGTTTGCATATATCAACGAAGAGTCATACCACAAAATTATTTAAAACATGTTAATTCCTTTATTCCACTTATGCCTAGGGTTCTGGGCCTTGATTAAGTCTGAAGACAATCTAACAACAATATAAATGAAGAAAATGTTAAAATAATTTGGTGGTTAAAATCCTTAAAGAAAATATTGTTGCTCACTTTCAGTTCATCAAATTAGTGGTGGCAAGAATCTACTCGGTCTTATTCGACAACTTTCCCTAGTTAGGGGTTCCCAAATTTATTATTTGACAGGAAAAATCCATAATATTTTAATATCACCAACACTCATTAACTAATACAGCGTGGCTATGTGATATCGCTAATTTAGAAAGTACGATCTAGCGAATGTGCAGGCAACGTGTTATATCCGGGCCCACTTCGACAGAGTAACGTCTTGGTTAGAACAATCTAGACTTAGGGTTTTGTGGAAACAAAAGAGAAAACTGACCCTGTTCAGAAATAATGAGTTGGCAGGATACGTCTGTCATTTGAGCCTAAATCTTTGTTCAGCTTATCTGATGTAAGGGGTACGGCCACAAACTCTTAACTTCTATATCCAATCATAAAACATATCTGTGCACTTTTCTGTACTTAAGATAAGGAGATACTTTTTCTTCAGAGATCATTAATAAGCATAAAAGAAACCATTTTATCGAGCTTATAGCAGTTCAAGCTTACTTTAGGTTTGAACCAAACTCAGATCCTATGTTCTAGATTAAATCTGATTTTTCAAACCAAATAATTATATTACAATCCGCTAACAACAAAAAAGAAGGCGAGGCAACAAAAAGCACACGAAAAAAGCCACTAGAATCTGTAATTGCAGAGCTAAACATCACCAAATAAGCCACTTACAAATTACACTAAAAGAAAAAGCAAACAAGCAAACAACAGATGCAAGGCATCCAAATTTCAATGTCAACAAACGAACGATCAAGATGGTCCAAAACAAGGTATTGCTAACATTTCAAAAGATTTAATCCAGAAAATGCTTACCAATTCGGGGATGTGAATAGTCTATTACTAGTAGAGGGTCTCAGTATGCACTGAGGCTGAACTCCCCACCGGGTCGGGGTCACCCACGTATTTCCACAGGGTATGATTGCCATCCAGTGACCTGCATATTCGGGCATTAAGACGCCATTTTTTTTATTTATTCTTTGTAAATTATCACAATTCGCAATCAATAATTATAGAATCCACATGATAACCTAAGCATATGCATATATCATCTTCCAAAACATAACTCATATGCATCGATCAAAACCTAGGAAAGGCAGCATGAAGCTAATTTTTGTGATAAAACGTACTTCCAAAGAACCAAAACCAACCGTTCTAAAAAAATTTCACGAAATAAATAAATACAGCTTCAAAATTTAGCAGCCATGTCTTGCACCGGCTTTTTTAAGCTGTAACAACGAAACTTCACAAGTTTCTGCCCAATTTTTGAAATAATTATGGTTAGCAGTTTGCACACACTATATCTCAAAACTCCATGCGAAGATTTTTCAATTTTCATTGTCCAATTAATGATAAATTAGTGGCACCGACTGTTTGCGTGGTAGGTGAGAAATTGTGTGTATAGCAGTGTAAAATCTGTAAACAGAGGTTAACAATGATAATTCGTAATTGTTACCGGTAGCAGCTTACCCTCCGAAAACTGGTGGCCGGTGGTGAAATTGGAGCCTGAAGCTAACAAGAGGTTGGGGACAAGTTTGAGAGAGAGAGAGAGAGAGAGCGAGAGAGCGAGTGTAGTGTATACTGACAATACTGTATAATATAACTGGAGGGTATAGGGTATTTTGACATAAACGTCAGCCGGGTCAGACTTTCCGGGTCGGTTTGGTGTTTCGTTTCGGGTTATATGTACAAACAAAACAAGTTCAACTCAATTTTCTTTGTCAACGAATTAATTGAAGATTACTTCTTTTCCAGTTCTAGCCATTTCAAGATTACAATTTAAAATCAACGAGATGAACTCGTGTACAGACATCTCAATGGTGGAGATGGGTCCGACCCGGTCAATCGGTCCTTTGACTTTCTTTTTTATTTTTTTTAAATTTACAGTTTTCTTTTTTTTCTAGTAGAGCCTTTGGCTCTTATTTTACAGCTCCGCTTTCGCTCCGATTACTAAAATAAAGATAATTATCGGACAATAATTTTAATTTTTGGCTCGCTCCGGGGGCTTTAACTCCCCTCGCTCGTATTTTGACCAAAGAAGAAGCGGCAAAAAAAAAGGAAAATCTGAAAATTAAAAAAAAAAGATTCTGAAATAAAAAATAAAATAAAATAAATAGACGCGTGGATCTCACACGCGTGTCGGACGGATGCCTAGGCCGCGTCGGGTCGGGAAAAGGCGGCCCATCTACACCATGCAGACTTGTACAAGAGTGTTTGTCTTATTCATAAAAAAAAAGAGTGTTTATCTTAATCAACATCACAATTTATTTTCTGAATATTATTACAGTTTTAAATATCTTGTTAAAGTTTTACCTCCAAATGATATCTCACCTTTGAGAAAACTATTACTCCTAGGGTGTGTTCTATAAATTTATAATAATTAATTGTGGGGACTATAAGTTTTATATCTGGTTTGATTAGAATGACAATATACTTATTTCTACTTTCAAGGGGGATCACAATGTTTATATCTTGTTTACTTGAGATGAAATTGATGGATAAAGAAGAAAATATCTAAAAGATATGAGAGGTAGTATAATATTAAACCTCCATTTTGGAGGTATAAATTTATACTCTGAGCAAAAGAAAAAGGGCTGCCTGAAACTTTTTACCTCCTGCTTGAATTTTTCTTAAATCGAAACCAAACAAGATATAAAGAATTAAAATATATTATACCTCGTTTTCCCTCATTTTTACTCGAAGTGAACACACCCTTATATTATACTACTACTTATATTTTACAAAAAAAAATTTTATAAGAAGAAAATTGTATTAATAATTTACTAACGAAAATTTTATAAGAACAATCTTCCTCAATCAAGCTGTGTGGAGTCATTATCCAAACAAACGAAATTAAATTATGCGCAACTAATGTGCCAAAAAAATAAACTGCCTCTAATTAGTAATTACAGATCTATAAATATGAAAAACTTCTACAGTTAGCACACATCTTGTTGTATCTTGAATCTCTCCCATTAGTTCATAGAGATACGACAAAAAATGAGCAATTTAAAATCTAGAATATATTAAAAAAGTGTAAATTAATTCGAGCATTGCATTGCACCGGATAAATTTACATTAAGTTAATAAAATAAAACTCAAAAACGAAATCAACAATTTAATAGTTAATTGTAGGGATGCTTTAAAATCAAGAAAAATAAAATAATATAGTGGCATAATCATAATTACAGTATTACTTAAAAAATGAGCAACCCAATAACGTTTTCAGGTAGCCTTCATGTGCAATTAATTCAACGCGACTCTACAGAGCACTCATTTGTACCCGCCGCAGTAACAGTAGTACACTCACCAAATTCCTGCAAATTAATGGCTTCCCACTACTGGTAGAATCGAAGCTGCATTTCTTCTGCTCGGATTCTCAGCATTTTGGTTTCATCGGATTGTTTAGAACATCATTTGCCAGATCTCTCATGGCTGTCCCAGTAGAGGAAGCCATTGCTGCGCTGTCCACATTTTCGTTGGAGGTAAAATTCAACAATTGTAGCATTGTTTTTGGTTTGATTGTTACTAATTGTGGATATTAAGCAAATGCTAACTATAATTTGGTTTAGGACGATCAACCAGAAATTCAAGGACCTGGATTTTGGGTTTCAGCTGAAAGAGGTGCAACTATTAGTCCAATTGGTAAGTTTTGTATTTTTAAAATTTCGTTTCCTTAGGTTTATGTGCTTTAGTGTGATGTGTTTGTGAGCTTCTACGGAAATAATTTGCCGATTTTGTTTGTTAATTGAAGTTATGAAGTATGATGAACTCGAATTTAAATTTTGAGTTTTGAAGAAAAAGCATATTTTAGTAAATTTAGGTGTTGTGTTAACTAGATTTTCATGCAGAACTTTAGCTCATGAATTGCAGAAAACAGTAAATGTTTGAGAACTCCGGGGCTCGATGCACAATGTAGAGCAGCATATATGTGTTTTTGGTCTCAAGTATGTGCTATAAACTAATCTTTGGAATTCTAGATGGGCTGCCATATAGCACAGACAAGGGGTTGACTAAATTTAAAAGGAAGATATGTATAACCTGGTTTAGACATTTGCTTCTTACACACTACACAGGGAGCTAGCTAGTCTGTTAATTACAAGCTTCGAGCTTGTCACAAGTATAACATAGAGATAAATAGATCAAGTAGGTGAAAGCTACTTTGTTCTTTTACCAGTGAAAAAGATATCGTTAGAATTTAGTGCACTCAACGCTTTTCAGTGTTTACTGAAAAGATGGAGCCAGAGGAAGATATTTGCATGTTAAGTACTTTCGTGGATCACCTAAAGGGTTTTGCATTATCTCATCTAGATCTCGTTGTTGCTTCACTTGGTGTCTTGTTCTGAACCATTTACCATGTAATTCAATTGAAAATGTACTTTAAATGTGGTGCCCTTCAACTTCCACCTCCATTCTCTTATTGCAGAATATAGTGATGTCTCCGCCTATCGCTTATCTCTATCTGAGGACACTAAAGCCGTTAATCAGCTGGTATGATAATATATACTCTCTCATAGATCCTCTTTTAGAATACTTCTGTTGATCTCTATATAATTCATCTTTACCTTAGTATTTGTAAATGCAATTGGACATTATTCTCGCATTTTCCATCTAGCTTCAATGACTATCAATTGATAGTTTTTGTTAATGGTTGCAGAATTTGCTAATACGAGAAGGCAAGGAAATGGGTTCGGTGCTTTATACATATAGGAGTTGTGTTAAAGCTCTTCCACAGGTCAATTGAATTTTATTTTAGTTTGTTATTTCATACTTCCACACTGGTTTCAACTCATGCTATAGATTTATATGACTTATCCTGCAAAATCTCACATAGTAAAGGCAAGAAAAAGGCATCATTGACTTGAAATTTCAATGTTGTCTTGCATTTTGAGCATCATATTATGCTTATGAAATAAAATAGATTTCCCCTTATATTTCTATTTTTACTTCTACTCTTTTTTATCTATTTGCTATAGGTGATAAAAGGCCCAGGTAGGATAACTGAGTTTAGTGAGCTCTGTAGTTCCTTAGGTAACTTATGTTTATATGGGTCTATGATTAGAAACTGATGTGTGCCACCTCTAAGTCATACTCTAAAAGGATATCTGCTTCTTGATCATCATACTTTACCTCATGGCGTAATAATTCAAGTGCACTTATGGCAGCTTCCAGATTCTATGAAGCAAAGTCAGGCTGACTTGTATCTGGAAACTTACCAAGTGTTAGACCTAGAGATGAGCCGTTTGCGTGAAATTCAGCGATGGCAAGCATCAGCATCATCAAAAGTATGATTTGATAACCACCTGCTTCTTCTCATAGTTTCAATTCTACTTTGGGACCTGAAGATGCTTATCTTTATACAGCTAGCAGCTGATATGCAGCGCTTCTCTAGGCCAGAGCGACGTATCAATGGTCCTACCATAACACATCTTTGGTTTGTTGATGGCATCATTTACTTTTTTCCCCTATCAAGTTTCATACATGTTCAGATTTACTTTATTACATGATAAACCTTGTATAATATAAATAGCAGTTCAGTTCAAATTGAAACTTTCAAGCTATTCAACTTTGAGTTACCCCTTTAATATGCCAAATTTATTTTCCAAAGTACGTTACTTTCCAGTTAGCTATGCCTGCTGCTTTGGTAACTTGGCCAGTGATGAACTTGAAGATTCCTCTTTTATGTAACAAATCTCAGGTTGATTTCATACAATGAAATACTGCTTGAACTTTAGGCGTTGCCATAGAAATTGAAATCTCTATTGCAATTAACATATAGCAATTCAACCAGTTGGCCACATTCCGGTTAATGCAGCTTGCTGACATCAGATGTTTAAAATTTTAGCCTTTTCTAAATTTGTACATGTTTCATAATCTGGATTCTGAAAAGGTAACTTGCTTATTGCATGATTCGTTGCAGGTCAATGCTGAAGTTACTGGATGTGTTGGTCCAACTTGATCATCTA
This sequence comes from Schizonepeta tenuifolia, assembly GCA_029490685.1. Classification (NCBI taxonomy): domain Eukaryota; kingdom Viridiplantae; phylum Streptophyta; class Magnoliopsida; order Lamiales; family Lamiaceae; genus Schizonepeta; species Schizonepeta tenuifolia. The sequence continues at coordinate 122,241,312 of CM055956.1, forward strand.
AAAAATGCAAAGGCTAGCATTCCTAATGACTTCTCTTGGTACAAAAGGTATAGCATCAGTTTTCGATAGACAAATAGTAAATTTATGCTTTAAAATATTGTATTCTGATTTCATAATCTGGTATCTGGAAGTATTGACATTTTCTGTACTGAAGGGGATCTGTCTAGATAGATTCTCTTGCAGTACTCCAACTCAGTATGTTTAGGTGGGATGTGATGGCAATGAGTTCTGTCATGCAGATATTCCAAAATGCATTTAGATGTAGCAGTTACTAATACGTTGTGTCCATATAGGAGTAAAGTTATTGCGCAATAATAACTGGAAAATAACCTGATAGATGTTATGCTTGGAATAAGTAATTGACTGGCATTTAATTTATCCATCTGTATCTTAGTTACGTTTTGTTCAAGTGAGCTATCTTATCCTTGATTCCTTATACACAGTAACTATTCACTTACATTTGGATGCTGTTTGAATCATCATAAAAGAATATAGAAATTGAGGGTTCTTGCTTTTCATATCCTGTTTCCTGGATAGTCATGTTGCTATATTACTTTTTTTGTATGGTTTTATAGCTCGCATATTCAATACAGGGAACCTATATATTGGAAAAGTAATAAGAAAAGAACGAAAGAGAGAAAGAAATAAAGAATCACAATATTGTATACTAGTTCGATAGTTGATGTGCACTGCTCTTGCTGGGATAAAATAGAACAGAAATATTTGATTTTCTTGATCTGTAATTGGGAAATTCTCTGCTGATTCATCACATATGAGGGCTAAACTTCTGCCATGATCTTGCTTTAACTTGAGTTCTTAGTTTGCCATTTTGGCAGATTCTCTTTCTACTGATAAAATTCTTGAATAAACTTCTTTCATAGATTTACATGTATCTTCACAGCTTCTTCTTGATTTCATAGCTGTTAAACATGCAATTGTATTTGATGATCAGGACGTTCACACAAGTAAGTGTGCAGTGGCAAGATACTGATTCAATGAGGGAAGAGCTAGATGACTTACAGGTGAGAGTTCATCTCTCTCTCTCTCTCTCTCTTTTTTTTTTTTTTTTTTTTTTTTTTTTTTTTTTAATAATTTGTGAAAAATGTGGATTTTCTGCTTATGAAATATATTTCAGAATCTTGTTTTCGTCATGGTATAATACCATACACTTTTATGTATCTTGACAGATCTTTTTAAGCACGAGGTGGGCAATTTTGCTGAATTTGCACGTTGAGATGTTCAGGGTCAACAAGTATCCTTCATGTCAATGTTTTCTTGTTTGTATGGCACCCTCGTCATCATACTTTAACAATTATCTCTTCACCTACTGCTAGATATGCATACTGATTTTTGTGTGTGTGTTAAGAATCTTGTTTGAGTTGTTAAGTCCATAGTATGTTCTCTCCATGATGTTAAAACCATTCAGTATGTTCATATTCCTGTAATTTTCTTTTTGAAGGGATGTGGTTCTCTTACCTCTCATCGAGAAGTTCTGAATAAAGTAAACATTTTCATGGGTGATGGAAAAGTTGGGTTGGGAAAATTCTGATTTAATTTTTGAATTGGATCAAGACTAAACAAAATGACCCTAAATTGATGATCATATGATAATACATATGAATTGGTTTTTGTATGGTTTGCATTCCCCGGAAAGCACCATATCCATTTTCTTTTTTTCATGTTTGGGGTTATTGCCTTGGGTTTTATCTCAATATTAGATCAGTTGAATGGGTTAAGTAGATGTTATTGATATTTGTTAAAATTAGTGCTGGGCTAAATGGGAATTGAGGAGTGCATGTGTGCTGCTTGGACCTTTGTACTTGGCGATATAAATGTTGCATTTTCAGATTATCTATGTATTAAATATGAAAAGAGAGATTAGGCTCCGCAAATTTTCTAGTTTCTCGTGTTAAGAAGTAGATATGTTCCATTTTGTCATTAGCTTCATTTGGATAGCACTCATACCATCCTTTTTCCCTTTTTTTTCACTAATAAATTATTCCATATACATCTTTATCTTTTCCTTGAAATCATTTTGTTTGGTTTCACATATGCTTTGCAAACCCCTTAACTTGCAATAGTGTTGAAGACATTCTCCAAGTTCTCATAGTTTTTGCTGTTGAGTCGCTGGAGTTAAACTTTGCCCTTCTTTTTCCAGAGCGGCACATTCTTCTCCGTGTTTTGCCTGTTCTTGTTGTCTTGGCAGCTTCATCGGAGAAAGATAGCGAATCTTTGTACAAAAGAGTAAAAATGAACAGATTGGTCAATTTATTTAAGGTACATAACTGTTTTAAGATATCTGTTGAGTCTGCAAGTGTTACCTTAACACCTTTTCAGTTTTTTGTTGGGATTTAATAAATTAACCCGTATTTATGTAGAATGATCCAGTCATCCCTGCATTTCCAGATCTTCATCTTTCTCCGGCTGCGATACTAAAAGAGTTGTCGACATACTTCCCAAAATTTTCAGCTCAAACTCGACTTCTTACTCTTCCTTCACCCCATGAGCTGCCACCTCGTGAAGCACAAGAATATCCTTGAATTTGTATATATTTAGTAGGACTGGTTTTTTCTCTAATGTCTTCATTTACTTTCTTCTCTTATTGTTTAGCTGGAGTCTTATCAAATACTAACTTTCCAGACAAATGAATTAGATGGATACATATTAAAAGATCAATAATCATTTTCCCTTCAATTGAGTGAAAGTAACCTAGATTTTAGCGACATGAGTAGTAGTTCCCTTGACATCATTTACTTATCAGCGTCAATTTTTAATCATCAATCACATTGGGGCAGTTCGTGCTGAACATGATGACTTCTCCATTCGTTTTGCTTCTGCGTTGAATCAGGTACCTACTCTCTCTCTCTCAAACACACACACACACACACACACGCGTGCGCGTGGGTGAACCTACACCCACCCACATACATTACCCCCCCCCCCCCCTTTCCCACCCACCCGCTCTCCGTTAGTAGTTGATTCATTGCATTCTGATCTTCTCTCTTATCTGTCATGCTAAAATTTTTATCATTATCATATTTGCAGCTTGCTTTATTAAGATCAATGGATGGTGCAGATATGGAGTTTGCAAAGGAAGTCAAGGGAAATGTCTATGATATGGTTGTGGAAGGTTTTCAACTCCTAAGTAGATGGACAACACGTATTTGGGAGCAGTGTGCATGGAAATTTTCACGCCCGTGCAAGGAACCCATTTTCACAGAGTTGCATGAGCCATCATCTTTTTCTGACTATGAGAAGGTCTTAACATTCATTTTGTTATTCATCTGGAAGAAGCCCAGATTTTCTTATCATTTTTCATTTTTTATATCTCTATTCATAAGCTAGAAATGCAATTGTTTATGCACTCTCATCATCAGGACCTACAGAGTCCACAATCATATGTAATTTTCTGGCAGAAATTTTTAGAGCCTGCACTTTCTTCTTTGATTTCTAATAATCTGCTAAGAGAAGTGCTTGATTGTGTTATAGGTGGTGCGATATAATTATAGTGCCGATGAAAGAAAAGCCATGGTAGAACTTGTGAGCTACATCAAGGGAATTGGGTCATTGATGCAGAAGTCCGACACACTAGTGGCAGATGCCTTGTGGGAAACTATTCATGCAGAGGTCCAAGATTTTGTGCAAAATACACTTGCCACTATGCTTCGGACTACCTTCCGTAAGAAGAAAGACCTTTCTAGGTATTTTTTTTTTTGCATTATATCATATTTATTATTTTGCCTTGACTGATTCATTTCATTACTATCTGAGATGGGAATATAAACTTCATATTCATGTTGAAAATTTTCCCATGTTTCACTTCAAAATTTTTCTATCATGAAGACCTTTATATATGAAAAGTTTAGCAAGTTTATGGGCTCATCAGTTTGTTATTTGCAGGATTCTTTCTGATATGCGTACACTTTCAGCTGATTGGATGGCAAATACAAGCAAACCTGATTCTGAAATGCAAGCATTCCAGCATGGAGGTGAAGAAAGTAGAGGAACCTTCTTTTATCCAAGACCAGTTGCACCTACCGCTGCACAGGTTTGTGTTGTCATGTCTTATTTATATGAGTTTGGAGATGAATATTCACATGAGCACATACCTAATTGAAACGTTTTGATAAAAGGACATAAATCCGTGTGTAAACTATAAAGTAGATATACTCAATTTTACCTTTATGATTGTCCTTGTCCTTCTCATTTTACCTTTATGAATATATTACGACCTTGTACTAACACAGAACTCTCTCTATCTCATTACCCTTGCCAACCCAGATCCATTGTTTACAATTCTTGATATACGAGGTGGTATCAGGTGGTAACATGAGGAAGCCTGGTGGCCTTTTTGGCAATACTGGTTCTGAAATTCCTGTTAATGATTTGAAGCAGTTGGAAACTTTCTTCTACAAGCTTGGATTTTTCTTGCATATATTAGATTATACAGGTTTGTTGAAGATGTCTTGTGTTCTATTAATACTCTTCTCAGTATGGCATAAAAAAATCTTATTATTACTTGTAAGGATTCCTTGAACAACTAAAAATAAATCAAGTTTAGACATTCTTTATCTTGCCATGTGAAGAACGAGTTATGGACAAGACTTATTTTCAGCACTTCCAGTATATACTTATATCCTGCATCTTTTCAGCTTTTCTTGAATGTGGTGTTTCAAACACGTAAATATATAGATGTGTTTAAATTAGATATCTTCTATTAATTTCCATATATCCTGAATATCTTGGCCTAAAGACAAGTATCGGTGGCATCATTATTTCCAGTTAACCTTCTTTACCATCATGCATTGTATCTCCCAATCTTTTACATACTACATCATTAATAGCCATGCATATTTCTGCTATACTTGGACTAACCTTAATGGTATCTTTTTTGCAGCAACCATTGCAAATTTGACAGATCTTGGTTTCTTATGGTTCAGGGAATTCTATTTGGAATCTTCTCGTGTTATCCAGGTACAAGGGTTCTGATGGATGTTTTGGAGAAATAGAGTCAGGGATAATTGGGAAATAATTATTTATTTACTTTACCCATAGCATTGATGGTGGATGATTACCCAATAGTTTCCCAAATAACTTCACACCATTTTTTTCTCTGCATATTAAAATCAACTCCAGAAAATATTTTGCGACACAGTTAAGCCTAAAGTTCTTTTACTTCCACGTGATCATGAATATTTATAATATATGGTTCTCAAAGTTTAGTGTCCTATTATTGGTTACTACTTGCACTCCAGCTAATCCTTTGTGAAGCTACTTTGCTTTTATGCTTGTCTCCTCCGGTTATTAAGTATATGAATGCATACTTTTCCTGCAGTTTCCTATCGAATGTTCCCTTCCATGGATGCTAGTGGACCATGTGATAGAGTCTCAAAATGCAGGTCTTCTTGAGAGTGTATTGATGCCCTTTGACATCTATAATGATGCTGCTCAACATGCACTTGTAGTCCTAAAGCAACGGTTCCTTTATGATGAGATTGAAGCAGAGGTAACTAAATCTAAACAATATGTTAAATAAAGAATTTTTGAGCTATGGATATGTTTGTCATTGAGTGCAGTTGCTACATTGCTAAATAGTGCTCAGAGATGATACTTCCACCAATGATTTTGTCTGGCATTTCTTTCACTCTCTTCTGCTTGATTATGCAAGGTTTATCCAGAAGGCTTCTGTTTTATTTTCAGGTGGACAATTGCTTTGACATATTTATAGCAAAATTATGCGAGACCATTTTCACATATTACAAGAGTTGGGCAGCTAGGTATTTGCCTCAAACTTTTTACTTGCAGTACCTCATAGCTTTTCGAGAGTTGGTTCACTCAAATCTAATAGAAATTATGTTTCCAATTTTAAAGTGAGCTGCTGGATCCGTCATTCCTGTTTGCATTAGATATTGGTGAGAAGTTTTCAGTTCAACCAATGAGATTTACTGCCCTATTAAAGATTACAAGAGTGAAGGCAAGAAAATTTATCTTGTATCCTTACAGTTTGTTGCTTTTCTATTGTTAAACTGATGCATCCATAGTCTTCTTTATTTTCTTGTGAGATTGCATTTTCTTCCTGTTTTATTTTAACATTTTTTCTTCTTCTAGAGAACTCTAGCCCCCCTTTGTGTATCTAATTTATGCTGAAACTGATTTTCCATGGTGTACAGTTGCTTGGAAGGACTATCAACTTGAGAAATTTGATCTCTGAAAGGTTAAACAAAATATGCCGAGAAAACATTGAATTTTTGTTTGATCGATTTGAGTCTCAGGATATATGCGCTATTGTGGTGAGTGTTTGGTTAAAAAAAAAATCACATCTTAACTCAATGTTCTTTTCTAAATGACCACATCGGTTTCAGGAATTGGAAAAGCTCCTTGAAGTCTTGCAACTTGCTCATGAATTACTGTCCAAAGATCTAACTCTTGATTCATTTACTCTTATGTTGAGTGAGATGCAAGAGAATGTATCTCTTGTTTCTTATTCAAGCCGACTTGCAACACAGGTATGATGATTTGCTTCTTGATTTAATTTTACAGCTAATCTTCTCGCCTTTATATTTCATATAGAGCATCCATATTATTTTTCAAGCAAATTATGTTAATTGAACACTGATAAGCCAATCCAGAATTCCCTGAGGCTAATGAACTGCAAAGCTTCCCAAAAGATTGTTGCTTCAGTTCATGGATTGTCTCACCTTGTAGTCCCATGATTCAGTTAGTCTGACTGAGAAGTATTTTGAATGATTGAATTTATTATCACAAACTTATAGTCATTTAATCTATTTGACATGATTAGCAGTTCAAACTCATTTTTAATCTGAAATGTTGGAATCGTTGAGCAATTGCACTCAGCAGGGATGGAGCATTGATTAAACAGATTATGATATAAATTCATATTTCTTACACCGACTTGTATGCAATGTTGAAACTCGTTACAGTTACTAATTGAAATTGCAATCATTTATAATTTCCATCCTCCACATGGTAAATGGTGAACGCTACTGCATTGATTCAGATTAATAATTGTCACAGACTCACAATGTTTATATCATGCATAACATACCAGGCCATTGTTTCAATTGACGAATGTTACTATAATAATTAACTCCTCTTTTGATTTTTTTTCCTGCTCATACAGATCCAGTTCTAACTAATTGCTTTTATAATTTTTGGATTTTCAGATTTGGACAGAGATGCAAAATGACTTCTTACCAAACTTTATCCTGTGTAATACAACTCAGCGCTTTGTTAGGTCATCAAGAGTGCCTCCTGTTCCTGTTCAAAAGCCATCAGTTCCGCAGGCAAAGCCGAACTTCTATTGTGGTACCCAAGTAAGAAATTGCAACCCCTAGCAATGCCCTTCCCTGTAATCTCTTAATATTACTTCATTACTTCTTCAAAAACTTAGTTCTGTGAAGCGTTTGCATAGTACTAATGATCATTCTTTCTTATGTTTAAATTTATTTTATCTTTCATTGAATCCCTTTGTGAGTTTCATAGAGTTTTATTGTTGTTTGCTGTCTGTCATATCTAGCTTGACTATGGACGATAACGGATTTTAGTTTTGCTTTACGATTATTTATTTTCTGATGTATTGATTTTATGTTTGTTTGGCCTTACTATTCTCTTCTGATTTGTCGAATCCACTTCCCGCTGCTTGCCAATGGAAGGACTTAAATTCTGCATACCAGAGCTTTGCCCGATTACACAGTGCATTTTTTGGTATACCTCACATGTACTCCATTGTCAGACTTCTGGGGTCCAGATCATTACCATGGCTTATCCGAGCACTATTAGATCATGTGTCAAATAAGGTGTGTCTTATCTATCTTAAATTTTCCCCCTTGATGAATTTGCTAAATGATAGGTTCTTGAAGACATATTTCTCATTAGACTCTTAGTTCATGTTTATAGTGAAATGATGAGAAATCTTTTCTTTATCCCCTAACTGTCTGCATGTTTCGGTTTTCTGTATAACTGAGTTTATATGGGAAGATGCTGATAGCAACTATCAACGTCATACATGTGGATACCTGGTTAAAGTAAATTAGGACTATAGTTGTTGGATTTAGGGATATGAACTTGGGGAGGCCTGTTGCGTTGTTGTTGTGTGTTGTAAAACAATGTGACTTCATGATGCTAGAATGTCATTGACAGACCTTTCTCGTTCTATAATTTCTTGTTTCCCCTGTAATGGACAGGTAGAATTAATATGCGAGATATATCATAAGTTTGATTCAGAAACACTATATTTTGTCTCCTATTGGAAGAAACTGCTTTACTAGTTACCTTGATTATTAAAAAGATGTGATTGGTTTCTAGCAGTTTGTTATGGAAATGTAAGATCTGCCATTTATTGTATCTTTTGTTACTACCATCATGCTTATATGCTCTTATTTAAAGTATGAGTTAGTGACATTTGAATTCTTTTAAAATTCTTTTGAAGATAACTACTCTTGAACCAATGATCACTGGGTTGCAAGAGGTTCTGCCAAAATCTATAGGACTTCTTCCTTTTGATGGTGGTGTATCAGGTACATGATGTACATGAGCTATTTTTCCTCTGCAATTATAATTCATATAGTTAGATAAATATACACCAGGTAAAAGCTTTTGTAGAATATTGTGCTTCGGATTTCTAAGATAGTAAGAGCTTTCTCTGCATAGTGGTCCACTGAGAGAAGATATTGCATTGTCTTGTTTTCATATGAAAAAACAGTTGAAATAGCAGGCCTTAACATTTTACCATATGAATTGGTTTATGGACCTCTATTTGCTTCTAAGTTCTACCTTTGCTTGTAGCTTTCCTTTTAGGGACCAGTTGGGCTAGTTTTTCTCATTGAAGATTCTCTATAGACAGTCTTTGAAGTTGGGGATTGTGCAGGCCCGATCCTCTGAATTATCTTAGCTCTAAAAAGGACGGAAAAGACTAGACTACTTCAGCTTAATTTTTTACTCTACTTTATTATGTCATCATGAGTTATTGGGAGATTCTGCATTTTCTTTTGTAAATAAGCAAGGTGCCTGAACTGCATTTGTTTTGAATAATAGTAATAATAACGATGTCTTCTGCTATTTAAACAAGATCTTAAATATCCTTGGTTCTGTAAACAAAAGTCCCCTGCTTGATAAGTAGTTTCATACATTTTGTTGGTTAAGTCTTTTCCGCTCTTCTTCTTCCCCTTCCCCTTTCTTTTCTTTCAAGTCATAGACTCTGACATTGTAGGCATTCTTATATTTTTTCTAGGTTGCATAAGGGTTGTTCAGGAACATCTTAATTGCTGGCAGTCGAAATCGGAACTGAAGCTTGAAGCCCTTCGTGGTATAAAGGAAATAGGAAGCGTCTTGTACTGGATGAGTCTGCTTGATATTGTTCTGGTGAGTTCTTTTCCTAAGCAAATCAAATTTTCTCTCACAATGAACTTGGGTAAATATCAAAGCCAGTGATCGTTAAAAAAATCATTTTGGCAATGGTGCTTCTAGCTTCTTATACTTTTAATATCCATTACTCTACAGAGAGAAGTGGACACTAGCCAATTCATGCAAACTGCTCCTTGGCTGGGTATAACTCCTGGTGTGGACGGACAAGCAATACAATTCCAGGATGGTGGAGATAGCCCTATCATTAGTCTATTTAAATCTATAGCACTTACAAGTGTTCCGAATCCTAGCCTCCCGAATTCATCATCGTTCAAAGTCCTGTCAAGACAAGCAGAAGCTGCTGGTATTATTTCTTTCTGATCTAGTACTTGTCAAATTAGCAACACCTCGAAGCTCAAAATATACATATATTTTGTTTAATTTCTACCAGATGCACTAATGGATTTCAGCAAGCTATTTATATGTACAGATCATCTTTACCAGCATTATGTTATTGGCCGAAATCATTGGACATTAATTTTATGGTCTGAAAGCGCATTAGACTTGTGCAGTTTGTAGGATTAAGCATAATATCCCTTATTATATTATTCTACACCTCATCATCTTCACCTGAATCCTGATGCATAATTATGACAACATATTATTTCGTTACATTATGTGGAAAGCAATGAGCTTACTGCTACATTCTTAGCATGTTACCTTCACCTCAAGGAGAAAAATAAGTTGTTAACATTGAAATTGGTGAGAGTAGATAGTACTCCCCAAAACTTTAATGCTATTGAGTTTCTTCTGTCTTCATCCTCTATCCATTTGACAAGTTGTCTTTTTCTGCTTCCCAGTTATCCTATATTTTGTTATTTTGTCTTCTGAAATGAAATATAAATTGGTGTGCAGATCTGTTATACAAGTCCAACATCAATGCGGGAAGCGTACTGGAATATTCGCTAGCTTTTACAAGTGCAGTATTAGATAAATATTGTAGTAAATGGAGCGTGGCTCCCAAGACGGGATTTGTGGACATTACAACTTCCAAGGACTTCTACCGCATATATAGTGGCCTCCAAATGGTACGAGAGTTGCTCTTTTGGTTCTTATATTCGTACTTGCAAACATATTTCTGCTATTTGGTAATTGGTATAAGACTAATGCAATGCTTCTGAACAATCTGGCATATTATGGGATCAAAATTGCTTCATTCTTGTGACTATCTCAAACTACGTTGTTCAATTGCAGGAATACCTACATGAGGCTGTCCAGGTACAACCGGGCCATCACGGAATGTTGGGAGATTCGGTTGCTTGGGGTGGCTGTACAATAATATACTTACTCGGCCAACAATTGCATTTTGAGCTGTTCGACTTCTCACATCAAGTCCTCAATGTTGCAGAGGTTGAGGTTGCAACAATCACATCAGCCCATAGGAATTCACACTTCCTCCAAGTATGATTCTCGCTTCATCCAGGACACCTGCGGGCACACACACACACACTCACACACGCGCACACACACACACACACGCACAATTTAACATTTGGTTATACACTCTATTTGCCAAGTTTCTTACTGGTGCACCGTATAAAGGGTTTTGAAGTCCTAATGGAAGCCATGAAGATACGCACATGAAAACACACCCACACACAATTTCTTTGACATTTGGCTATATGCACTCTATTATCTGATTTCTTACTGGTGCTTTTGAAGACTTACTGGAAACCATGAAGAGACGCCCACACACACACACACACACACACACACACACACACACAATCACACACACAATGTCTTAATCATTTGGTTATATGAACTCTATTATCTGATTTCTTACTGGTGTATGACTGTGACATACCTTGATGAAAAGGGTTTTGAAGGCCTACTGGAAGCCATGAAGAAAGCAAGAAGGCTGAATAACCATGTATTTTCAATGTTGAAAGCGCGCTGCCCGTTGGAGGACAAGCAAGCCTGCGCTATCAAGCAAAGTGGGGCGCCAATGCATCGGGTCAAGTTTGAGAATACAGTCTCTGCCTTCGAAACATTGCCTCAGAAAGGTGCCTAACCATACCAGACGCTCTACTCCAATCTTGTATATGCTGCTGTTGCTGATCTTCCTCTCTTCTCTTATTTTCAATATTTTGATGTACCATAATACTAACCTTAGTCTGATGCCAGATAATGATAATGCTAGAATTTTGAATTCATTTGTTTGGTCCTAATGAATATTGGTCCGCACAATGTATGTTGTAAAATTGATTGTTACGGATATTCTATTGGTAGAAAGATTTATTTGTTTAGAGTTTTTGCAGACTATTAAAAATGAGATCCGGTTAGATCATATTTTTCATGAGACGGTATTTATGTCCGGATTCATTAGATTCATCACTAATGTGAAATTAATCTGTCAAATTTCATGATACTCGACATTAGTATCTAAAACACACTGATAAATTCGTTCTGTCAGACGATCTGATACTATTTTTTGTAGATTTAACCGTTGCTTTTGCAAACACATATAAGAATAAGACCATCGATTTATTCTCGTTACTAAACAAAATGAACATAAAAGGAAAAAAGTAGGATTATGTTGATATTATTATTATTATTATTATTATTATTATTATTATTATTATTATATTAGAACGAAAGAAAAAAAACGGTTGAAATTAGTAATGCAAACTTTAATTCAATTTTCCATTTATATTTCTAAGAACCATGAACATTTCACTCTCTCTCACAGTATCAATGTCACAAACTTACACGTATGTGAGTAGAAAAAAGAAAAAAAAGAAAAACACGTATCTGTGAAATATAAGTGGAAAGCCACGTGGCTGTTTTCTATTGGCTGGATATACCCCGCGCGTATGTAGTAAGCAGTTGATAGTCCGTATATAATCTTTACACAATTTTATTCTGCTAAAATTACAAAATAAGAAGAAAATAAAAATTTATAAAGATGGCGAGCGGTGGCGCCGGCGGCGGAGGTGGCGGAAAGGTTTCGTTCAAAGTTACTCTCACTTCTGATCCGAAGCTCCCATTCAAAGTGTAATTTATTCTGAATATACTCTGTGAATTATTCATGTTCTGTTTTTTTATTTATCTAATTTTCTCCAAAATAATTGAAAAAAAAATCTAGATTTAGCGTACCGGAGGCAGCCCCATTTACTGCAGTTCTGAAATTCGCTGCCGAGGAATTCAAAGTGCCTCCCCAAACCAGTGCCATCATCACTAACGGTATGTTTTATTTTTCTGATTTTTATCGATTTTTTTTTCTTTCAATTTTTCAAATTTCATGTTTTTAGCTGTCGGCGAATTAGGTTTCTTATGCTGGTAGTACTTTTATATAAATTTGTGGGGTTAATTATGTATAATAGTTGTGAACTCTAATTTGGTCCTTGTCCCTTTTTGATCTAGGATTAATTGATAGTAGATCATGTAGATTTAGAAGCAATTTTGTTACAGCTGAACTGGCATAAGTCCATAGTTTTGAGTTTGATTCTTCAATCTTTCATTGCATGAGTGGGCAGTGCCCCAATTAAGTGATCACTGTTCTAAACAAAACGCGGTTATTTAGAAGTCAAATTTGGTCTTATTGGGTTTTTACTTCTATATCACATGTGTTTGAATTCTAAAACTTGTTTCTTTCTGGATGTTCAATGCTGTTCTTTAATACAGATGGAGTGGGAATCAATCCTCAACAGAGTGCAGGTACTTCTATTCGACCTAACTATTTAGCTTGTTTTTTTACATAATCTCTATCGAATTTCTTGATGGGTTAATATTGTTGTGGTTTGATCATGTATATCTTTGTTCAGCTTATAATGCTGCAATTTATGAACTTGATGAATATGGATTGTATGATGACAGCTAGTTTTTGTTTTTCAACCTCTGTTTTCACGCTTAAGATCTATGCAACTTGCATTGTTACTCCTTGACATTTGCATCTATTGTTTTCACCCCTATGGCTTTTTGCCATTTTTATCGATACATGAACCTACCAACATTGTTTTAGCTTAATTAACCCCAAAATAAAAGATATTTCGTTGCAGTTTTGCTTAATCCTTGATACTGGCGACAATGCTGCTTTTCTTTTCTCCATTGGCTAGATCAGCTATTCTTATTCCACTGAACTCTTCCAAGGTCAAATTGTTTGACATAGACTTCATACTTTGACAAAAATATCTCAAGCTCCCAAGTCATTGTTCAGACATTATAGACCCCGCTAACTTTGTCGCTTATGATTGGTTGCTGTGTATTAAGTAATATAGCCTAACAAATCAAAATCCCAGCCCATAATATCTTCATAAAATAATAAGTTTGTTAGCTTATACATGTAGACATTTGTCGGTCACCCATGCATGCCATGGCCCCATTGAGCATCATATGAAAATAGTAATAATTTATTTTTGTGGCATTATAATTTGGCTGTTCAAAATGTTGAATGTGTAGGTTTGCATCTCTAATTCTTCTGTTTCGAATGCTTTTCTTAGGAAATGTCTTTCTTAAACATGGCTCAGAACTGCGCTTAATTCCTCGCGACAGAGTTGGTGCTTGTATGTAAGCTTGAGCTCGAGTTCGAGATGGTCAGTCCCATCTACACATTTCAATATGTATTCTATAAACATAATCTCTCTTATAACATAGAGAAAATTCTTGACTCAGTTACAGAATTTTAATGAATAACTGCTTTTTAGTAGCATATTTTTATGTTTCTCTTATTTTTTCTTGGTTGTCTTGACTAGTTCTGATGAAAGTGAAATCAGATGCTAATGTTTTTGACTAATTTGTCCCTTTATGATAATTATTAATTCATGGCTCCCAAAATTGATGGGATCATCATAGTGTCGTTTACTGCACACGTTCTTGTGCTATCCTAGACTTCCAAATTTGATTTGTGAAAAGATATATTTTTTGACTTGGACACAGGTGCACATTGGGTTTAAATCCTAAACCTCATTGCTTACGGACTGAAGAAGCCGAAACGCTAGGTCCTCAAACCCAATTAATAACATCATTCAAGAAAATATTTCACATATGTTTGTGTGATACTACATAAAATGATAGGGATGCAAGTAGTTGTATTGAGAGAGAGAGAGAGAGAGAGAGGATGATGCATGTGACGAGTACCAGATTTTTAAGCCTGAAATAATAGCGATTTAAAGCCATTGATGCAAGGTGAAGGTCCACAACTGCTACAACATTGTCGGTTGGTACCAAAAGTTTGGACAAATTTTCATTAGATTTGAATCTCAACCAAAATGTTTAGTGAGATGAGACTGATGAGTGAGATCCTATAATGAATATCTGCATCCTGTCTTCACTGCAGTCAGTACATTGTTGCAGTGCTCTCTCTCTCTCTCTCTCTCTCTCTCTCTCTCTCTCTAGCGATGGATAAAAGGACTAGCAAGTGAATGCTCGTTGACACGATCCGATGAAAAAGGTAGTCGGGTTTGTCTATATCGATGGCGCCGTTTTATATTTTTGACGAGTACTAAGAAATTTTATAATTTATGATAAATATTCAAGAACGAGAAAGTGGTGGGGGACTTGTAAGCTTCGCTACATTATGGAAGAAAGTATATGAATCATGAATTTGAGATACAGTGAAAGCAAAAGCTTAAAGCATTCAACGTATGGAGTAAACAAAAGGTAAATGCACATTAGCTTTGTTATGATGAGGTTAAGGTGGTGGATTGGAAATGAGCCAAAAAAAATTATATTCTAACATAGAACTAGGTATTTTATGATTAGTACTAAGAGGGGTCTCATTTGTTAAAATTATTCTTTCTTAATTATGGGTGTGGTTTGAATTGCGTGGCAGACAAATATTGCAAAAAGTGTGTAGTAGTTTTGGGGAATCCAATTTAATTTTTTTCAAACGATACTAAATTTGGACCATTTTTCTACCGCTAAAAAAAATGAAAGCATATCACATGTTGGTATTTCATGATTCCACTTATGAGGCAATAAAACCGTACAACTCCCACAACTACATCCCTTTTCGAATTATTAAATGTAAATGAGGCTGTGCTGGGTTTCTTCTAGACGTAACACTTGATCAACAACATCATATTACTCCAATAATGGAGAATGATTCAATAATCCATTCAAAAATAATCCATTCACTTTTAGAAAGCACAAAATTGGATATCTTGTTTGAAAACCAATATATAGAAACAAATCATAAGTGATTCTAAAAGGGCGTTTATTAAGCGGGATAAGCCGGATTAAGAAAAATAATATAGTCCAATCAAACGTTTACTTTTAAGGATTAAATTCAAGAATATCTCATCACACATGATCATTGTTCATATTTGAAACTACAATGTGGAATTAAATGAATCAAAAGATAAGAATTGTCAATCTTATCCTATTTAGTAAACGCCATGCGATGTGGGATTAAAAAATGTGGACGCACAAATATATGTACGACAGAAGTGTTAAAGCTAAAATTTTCGATAATACGTCAAAATATACCGTTTAAAAGAAAAATGAAAAATCAATTAAAGAGTGCGAAGTTTGTATTACACTCCCCCCACTGGACTCAAATATTCTTTTGCTTTCGTATTGAGACGGAATAAAGTTGTGGGGTTTGAATCAAATTAGATCTTAGTAGTATTATTCTCTACCTCCACTATTTAAATTTTTAGAAGGCACATGTGTAGGAGTAGGACTTAATATTAAACTAGGGTTGATGGAAAATAAATAACTCTTTTTCAGTTATGTGCAGCTGGCTTTCGTGTTAGACTCTATATTTTTTAGAAAAATAAACTAAAAAGAAAATCACTCAAATTAATGACAAAATTTCAAAAAGAATTAGTGAAAGTCATAACAACTTCGCCTTGGATTCCGGCGGAAAGGGAAAGTGTTCATCTAGTCTGGAAATTTGCTTATGGGGCCGTGCCGCAGTCCCAAAAATTCTTTTTAGTTTCAATTTCACATTATAATTTAATTTTATTAATATGATGTTAGAACCATTCTAATTATGGAAAACGTTAAAATGTGCAAATACTCTCTTTAATACATACCAAAAAATCTTACTAGAAAATACTAGTCATTTTGAGTCAACAAAGTTTAAGGGATTAAGAGGGTGTATTTGCATATTTTTCCTTTTACTAATGTTCTCCATTCCCCTAATTTTATACTCCTTCCACACTCTTCAATATAATCAGTTTTCTTTTGGTACGCAGATTAAAAAAGGAAACTATATATAATAAAATGCTAATAAATTGTCCTTTTAATCAATAATTATTTTTTAGTCAATAAAGTGTTAATAATTATATTTTATAGCTTAAACTAAGCCCTAATTCTTCAATAAAAAAAACAGACCATATTGGAATGACCGAAAAGGAAAACATGTCATATTATGCTGAACATTGCAGTACATTGCCAACAGAAGTAATTTATTTAAACTTTTCTATTTTGAGATGGATACAAATTACATTATCATCAATCACAAATTACATGATATTTCAATTAATTTTATATCAACCACAATACTATCACAATTATTCAAGCTAGTATAAACTAGACACAAATCCATATAAAATGGAGAAGAGACAATCCACACCTTAGTAGAACTTGAACCATCGACCTCTTGCTTAAAGAATTATGGGCCTCAGCTTTACCACGTAGCTAGGCTTCATCGATAAATTGTTTATACTTTATAATACCAATGTGAATTTATGGCACTTATACTTCAATATAATATTTTATTTTATTCTTATCTTTTTCTTTTTTGGTTTTTTTGAAATCAACAATATTTCTTTGTTAAAAGTACTAGTTGTATGGGAATCACAAAGTATTTTTGTTTCTTTTACTTTGTGGAAGAAAGATATTTTAGTTCGGTGGTAAACCGAAAAGGACGCATAGTGCAGAATATATTGATTATTCTTTGGTGGTGACAAACAAACGCAGCCAAATATATATTATATAACGACACTAATGAATAATGCCACATTTTTACATTTTTTCTAACGGGTCAAAGTCACATTACGTTCCCCCCACTTCCAAATATCTCTCCTCCCAACTAAAAAATTAAAGTCACGCTGCCGTTATTTAAGATGCGCACTGAATTTGTAACTCGACTCTATAATTACAATTAATCGAGTAATATATTTGTGGTTGAAAATTATAACATCAATACCTTTAAATTAAATCTCTGTATTTTTTTATTTAAAGTTTAGCCAAGCAAGATATGCACTGAGTTTGTAACTCGACTTTGTAAAGTAGTACAATTAGTCTAGCAATGTATTTGTGGCTGAATTTTTTTTAAGCTCAACACTTTTAAGTCGAGTTTCCGAATATTTCCTATTTTTTAAAAAGAAAAAGGAAAATCAGAAAGTAAAGGTAAAGTGGTGGGTGTAAGCCTTCCATTCTTTCTGGATATTGCTATAGCTATATAGCCCATGAAACACGTTACTATTATTATTAGTATATAATAACTCTGCCTCTTATCTGAATATTAATCCTCTCCAAAAAACAATTATGGAATGTTTAATACTATTAATGAACTTACTAACTCCACTTGTTTTTCTCTTTTCTTTTTTAGCTAATACGATATAAAATAAATAAAATAAGAGTGAAAAACTAGAATAACTAACTAAATTGACTTATTTTACTGTTTCCTCTGAAATCATTTGAAACCATTTTAGAACAGCAGCGCCCCCCCCCCACCCCCCCCCACCCGCCCCACCCCACCCCACCCCACCCCACCCCCACCCCCGCACTATATAGTCGATCCAACAAACTATCAAACCCATGATGAACAGCAAACCACAGTTTCACATAAAAGCATAAAATATCCTAGAGAGAGAGAGAGAGAGAAGGAGAGATCCAGGATACAGACATTTAACACCACATTGCATGGCGTTAACGTACACCACGGAATCCGCGGCCGCCGCCACCGCCACTAGATGCCGGCGAAGGCTCAACCTCCACTGCAAGCACCGCCACCGAGGGGTGGTCTGCTTCTTCTACGCCGGAATATTCCACAAAAGATACCTTCTTTTCCTGTCTATTCTCTACATTATGGGGCTGATCACCTGCGCCGGACCCCTGCTGAGCTTCCTGCACCCGCCGCCGCCGCCGCCGCCGGGATCACTATACCGCAGCCAGCAACTGTTTCTCAAGCTTTGGCCTGAAATCCACTCCGATAATTCTTCCACCGTTGAGGTTTTTAATGGATTTTACTTTACATGTTTACATTTTTTCTTTCTCAAATTGACTGTGAGAATTTACTTTAAATGCAGGTTTGTGGAGTTGTTGAACTTTTTTTTAGTATTTTTTTTAGTTACTGTGCTCCTGTGTTAGTGCTTTTTCACTTTATAAAAGCACTTTCGAATAAATGGGAGTTTCTTGAAAGATCTGTAGTCTTGATTTGGACAATTTGAGAAAATTAGTTGAGTTGAAAATGGTTAGAAGATTCGATGTTGAGTTTTGCATAAAAGGAAAAAAAAAAAAAAAAATTCTGTCTTTATTTGTTCATTTTGTCACTGTCTAAATTCCCCTGTTTACCTTTAATTATTGAGATTTCTGGGAATTTTTTAAAATTTTAGAGCTTAAATTATTTGCTTCCGTTTGATGCGGCATATAGTTGGAATTTGTGATCATATTGGGAAATGTTGACAGATAGATGTGGAATGTATAAGATTTAAGTTGGAATTTGTGAACATATTATAGTATAAGAGTGGGAGAGGTGTGGGTGAATTTAATAATGAAGTACTTAACAAGTCAAACGAATAATTAATTTGCCCTTCATATGTTATGATCCGTCTATAATGCAGAATCTTCCTTAGCTAATGGATCACTTAATTAAGCCGATCTTCGTTGGTCCGTGATCCAGCCTATGTAGTTGAGGTTTTCGAGTAAAATGTTCGTTCTTTTAGGTGTTGCATTGGAATCCTTGATGTAGATTTGTGTAGCTTCTTAGTGATTAGATACTTGTTTATTGTAGTTGGATAATCTATGGAGATACAGAAGAAAGCTGAAAGAGCAAAGACTTTGTCAGAATGCTTATGCTCATCACCAGCCAGCAGGTATGTGAATTTGAATAATATTATGAGATAATATCTAATGAATAATGATTTTGTGTATTTGAGCTATTTTGTTTTCTCTTTTGTTTTATCAGTCGCCCCAAGGCTTCAGCGCTATCTGGTGATAGAGGCTAATGGTGGTCTGAACCAACAACGCTCATCGGTACGCAAATTGATCATCTTCTGTTCCAAGTTGATTTTATGTCTGATTTGGCCTCGTGAAATGTTCCCATTCATATGTGGAAGTCTCAGATACATAAGCACAAAGAATTCCGTATCTGTAAAGAGCAAAATGTTATTCTGCAGTCTCTGCAATTAGTTGTAGTTAGACGATTACATTTTTGAGCATATGATGATTTCCGGTAATAGGGCTCAGCTGATGTTCGACATGTTTCAAAGTTGTCAGTTGTGATTCATTAGATTAAGATGACTTCCGTATGCATGACTTACTAATAAGATTACTATTTCCATGCTGCTTTCCAGAAAATTTAATGTTTTCATTTGTTCCATAATCATCTTTTGTCATTTCTATGTTTTTCTAAGAGCTATAGAAAACAATATCATTCTTTCCTAAATGTAAGAAAATGGGAATCGAACTCGTGTCAGTAAAGATTTCTTCACCTCCTTAAGAAGTAGAGCCTTAGCTATTACATTTTTGCAACTGCAGATTTGTAATGCAGTGGCTGTTGCTGGACTGCTAAATGCGACTCTTGTGATCCCTCGCTTTGATGTTCATAACATTTGGAAAGATCCGAGGTAATTTTCTAAATCAAATTGGTGTTGCATTTGTTGTGAAATATTTCCAATAAAAGATGAATCAGATTACTTCAGTGACATTCTTCCAAGTTCTATCGCGTTTCTCTTTACACATTTCGTTTCCTTTTCTCGCTCCTCTGCCTCCCCGTTGTAACTAAAAAGTACGTCTCCACAAAAAATAGATTGGTGGAGGTTTCTGGTTTAGTTCTATGTTGCTGCCTAATATGTATCACCTCTTTACTTACTAAGTTATCTCTCTTTCGTCACAGTAAGTTCTCGGATATTTATGATGAGGATCATTTCATATCCTCCCTAAAAGATTATGTTACGGTGGTTCACGACCTACCAGACGAATTGATGGAAAGCTACAATTTTAGCATCAGCGCCATCCCGAGTATTAGAGTCCCAGCTTGGGCGTCTGGTCGTTATTACATGGACGAAGTTTATCCTACGTTGCAAGAAACAAGGTTAGTAAATAAGATAATCCTGAACAGAAGATTGCCTTTGATGTGCTGTGTTTGTATTGACCTCATGTTATATCTCTTTGATGTAGGGTTGTCCGAATCTCCCCTTTCGCCAACAGATTGGCAACGAGCATTCCACCACACATTCAGTATTTAAGATGTCTAGCAAATTATAAAGCCCTAAGGTTCTCATCAACCATAACAAGTCTTGCAAAAATCATTGCCAATCGAATGTCTGATAAAAGCTTGAGTTATGGGGGGAAGTATGTTTCAGTTCATCTCCGATTTGAAGAGGTAAACCTTTTCTATTGGATTTTTAAGTTATTTTTGACATGTTTAAAAGTCTAAGCTTGACCACTTGAATTGGCCTTCAAAGTAGGACATGGTGGCTTTCTCATGCTGTGTATACGACGAGGGAGAAACAGAGAAATCAGAAATGGATGCTGCGCGTAAAAAGGGTTGGGGGAAGAAGTTTACGCTGAAAAGTCAGGTTTCTGAGCCTGGTCTAAATCGCGTAAATGGCAAGTGCCCGATGACACCAGTCGAGGTAGTGTGGCAGTAAGCCATGTAACAAGTATTTTTTCCTAGATTCTGTCAAAGTTTGAATATCTTCAGCTTTTCTGTGACAAAAAAGTAAAAGAAGATTATTGCATTTAAATGATACAAGCCCCCACAACCATGTTGTCAGCATAGGTTGGTTTGATGTTGAGAGGCATGGGATTTTCGAACAACACTCCGATTTATTTGGCATCGGGCAGAATATACAAGGAGGAGAAATACTTAGAACCTCTTCGGAAGATGTTTCCTCTCCTCGAGACTAAGTGGTCGCTTGCTACTGCTGATGAACTTGCTCCAATTAAGGTGAACATCTTCTACTGCTATTTACTTATAAAATCTCTGTTTGACGACGTGTGATTTGTAGAGATTGGTGTTTTCTTACCACATTTTTTGTCCAAATCACTTATGTCTCCTCTGTTTTTGCAGGGCTATTCTTCGAGGCTGGCTGCTGTCGACTATATGCTATGCTTGAATAGTGAAGTATTTGTGACCACTCAAGGAGGAAACTTCCCTCATTTTCTGATGGGACAAAGAAGATTCTTCTACAACGGCCACGCCAAGACAATAATGCCTGACAAAAGCAAGCTCGTTGTCTTACTGCAGAACACGAGTACAAGGTACTAATGTCTGTTGAAATCCTCATAAAATTTGGAAGTTTTTATGATAATGAGGAATGCACAAACATTAATTTTGCTAATTTGGCCTTTCCTAGGCATAGATGCGTGCGCGCGCACACACACACGAACAAAGGGATATAGCACGTTATATGCACGTGCACACACACACACGGACATGAGAGATCCCATATTATGTATGTAGCTAAACAGTTGACTTGACATAAGTATTTCATGGTTTGCAGTTGGGATAATTTTAAGGACGAAATGGAGACGATGCTAGCAGAGAGTGACCGGAGGAGTATAATGGTGCCTAGAGTGAAAAAGTCGACGCGAAAAGGTTCCATATATTTGAATCCTTTGCCAGAATGCAGGTGTCTATGGGAATCACAAAATTCAACCTCAAAATCAGATTTGTTCTAAGATGTATACAAAGTTACATGCTATATATGTTTGGTTTTAGTTTCATACGTCGTCGTCGACTTCCACGCAGCAAAAGGGGAGAACTATGTAGTGATCTTAGACAGTTTGAAGAAGAAAGATTTTCTTAGACAAACTCAAAGTCTGCAGCAAAGAGTTGAACTGCATGATGATTTGGTTTGTTTTTCTACAATTGAAAAAACTGTCAAATCAACAATTTTGTATGTTGCAATTGCATAGGAACTTTTGAAGCCTGAAGCTGTTTCAAGGGCATTTGTGGTATATTTAGGATATTTGTGGGATTGAATTTATTTGTGTGTTTATGTCGTTTATGGCAAATTCTAGTGATTGATTTAGGATCGAAACTTCGATCGTGAGTGTAAATTAGTCTTATTTATTAAGATCTTTATTTGATTTGATAGCTCTATAAATATTGAAAGGCCCAATAGACAAAGAAAATCAATGATTGTCACATTCAATGGCCCACTATCAAATTATCGTTCAAAACTATAATTTGAACTTTAAGCCTACTATATTGTAGGTACGGAATAATAAGCTATCAAATTATTTATTAGCTAAGAAACATAAAATTTAATGCAAAAATAAAATTTTATAAATCCTAATTCGATAGGTTTAATTTAGTAATACAAGAAATTAAAATTTAAGAAAAAAGTAAAAATACCCCAAGTAGGACATTAAAAAGCGCGACCAGGATCCCAAGTGTGAAGTAAGAGAGTATAAATTTAGCGGGAATTTTATTCAATATTAATATGTGGTCAAAAGATCAATATAGTTAAAACTAGTGTGCAACCATGTCGAAAATCGACGGGATAATATTAGACGCAATTTGCTTAGTAAATATAAAAATTTCTTTTAAAAGTAATTTTTTTAATTAAATTCAAGAGAATTGTTTCTCAATTCTCCCGCCTTCATCGACTATTTTGATCCTTTTAGTTCAATTTAATTCAGATGCTTTTTAGTAAGATTATTAAAATAGGATAATGACATTCGGCCACACTGTGGCCAGTCACACGCGTAGAAAAAAGAAAGTTGACTGTAAAAATGGAAATAATCACATTTTTCCCTTAGGGTTTATGCTTCCCAATTAGAGTTTATTTCCATTTTCAAGACATATATTACCATTTTTAGCTTGTGTGGCAGGCCACAATGTGGCCGAATATCATTACCCATTAAAATATTACTTGCAATTTGTTTGATAACTATAAAAACATTGAAAGTAAAATCTTTAATTTCTAATTAAATTCAAGAAAATTGTTATGCTATTCTCACATTTTTATACTATTTTTGTTCCTTTTTTAGTTTATTTTTAGTCCAAATGCTATATTAAGATTATTAAAAATATTAGCCGTAATTTACTTGATAGTTAAAAAAAATTATTTTCAAAGTGAGAATCTTTCGTATGTAATTAAAGTCAAGAAAATTGTTCGTCCATTCCCCGTCTTCATTTACTATATTTGATCATTTTAGTTCAATTTAATCCACATGTTTCAGTAAGATTCAAGAAAATTGTTATGCGATTCTCCCGTCTTCATTTACTATTTTTTATCCCTTTTTAGTGTTCTGTGGTGATTTAGAGCTACCAATGTTGTCAAAATTAAATTTGAATCATCCCGTTGTTAATTGTTTTGCACGTCTGATTATTGATAAACACTCATTTTGCATGATTTTATAGTGTTCTTTGATGCACGTTTTCTATGGATTGTGCACATTTATGATGTATTATAGATGGATTTTGTTGGTTTGGAATGGTATCACGTTTGTGTGTAGTTCTACATGTTTTGTGCAGGATTTGAGTGTCTTGGAGTGTGCTCAAGCTCGTGGAGAAATTCATGTCGATGAATGGTGAAGTCTAGGCCAAAAAATCGAGCGAAGAGAACGGAAAAAACGAGTTTGGAATGAAGGAGGATCCAACGGCAACCCATAAGGGCTGGATTGCCGATGTAGCCGAAATTAGCACATCATTCGGCAACCCAAACGGCAAGCGCCGTCTGGAATACCGAAGTTTGGACAAAATTGAGGCAAAAAGTGATCGGCACTCCACATTTTTGGAGTGCCGTTTGGAATGCCGAGTTTCCCATTTTATGAAGAAAAATTGGCAAGCCGGTATGGAGTGCCGATTGGGTTGCCGAACGGTCCGAGACTTATATTTTTAGAGTTTTTCTTTACCTTTCGGGGGGTGGATTATTTTCCTATGGTATATATATATGTTTTAGGAGGGTTTTGAGGGAGTTTTTCGGACGTGAGAGAATAGAGTTCTAAGTATTTTTGCATCTTTTAGCTTTTGGAGAAAATTCAAGATCAAGAATTGAAGAAGTTCAAGACGAGATCAAGAATTCAACCACGGGTTTTTATTTAGTATCTTTTATTATGAGTTTTTCTTATTATTTGATTGTCGTTATTTCAATTATGAGTAGCTAAATTCTCAATTGATCCTAGGGTTTATAAGACAAGACTACGACTTCGTTGTTAATCTATTAAGTTTATTTTCCTTTCAATTTTCGTTTGATTCCTTGAGCTTTTATTTCATGTATGAATTGTTGGCCTCTTTTTATGCATGTTCAGTGTTCATATAAATTCTTAATAAGTTTGTATGTGCATGGAAAACGAGGAATTCAATATAAACAAACTTTGAGACCTAGCGGAGATAGGTTGGTTTATAGGAGAAATATAAATCTGTGGAGCTTTTTGGAGTTATTATTATCATCTTGAGACCTAGCGGAGATAGGTGGTTTATTAATCAACTTTTGCACGACGTATCGAGAGATAGGGTGTAAATACTTTGTGATTTCTTCGTGAGAATTGGATTAAAATGGTTGGTAGCATAATAGATTAATTTTCGTTGGCAAAGTCGAGTCAATACTTTCCCTGGGATCAGTCTTTTTCTTTGATTAATTTACAAGTTTGTCTCTTTGTTATTTGCATTGCAGTCGTTTGTTTGAAAAGTCTTTAAATTAGTGAGCAACAAATCAAACCTTTAAATCTAAGAGCTTGAATAATAATGAAGTTTCTGATATTTCCCTCTGTTTTTTCGAATTATAGTCTCTGTAGATACGATACTCGATTTACTAACTGTCTACAATTGCACCGTTTAGTTGCGGTAGATATTGCTAAGATTTTAGTGATCAATTATCTCGTAACCAATTAAAATTTTGAGATATGTTTTGCCATTGTACTCATGAGATTGCAACATATTATGGCCATGTCTAGCTTTGATCATCTCGTCCCACATTAATTGTTGTAATACTTATGAAAGAATTATATATTTGCTCAATATTAATTTTTATGTGAAACTATTGCTTCTTTTATATAAGTTATCCTAACAAAATTTTAATGAGGAATAAAGAAAATTGAATTTTTAATGTTTTAAATTTCTCTATTATTTGCATATTATGTGTGTGTGTGTGTGTGTGTGTGTGAGAGATAATTTCTATCGTCCCTAATTTTTGAAGTATAGTTAAAATCTCAAATCATGTATTGGAAGATATTTTATTCCATATTTAATTATGAAATTTTGTAAATATTAAATATTGAATAATAGTAGAATATATCAATTAAAAGTATAAAATGAGGATTTAAGATAAATAAGAAAACCGAATTATGGTTGTGCTACATGAGACCTAAATTTAAGGGAAGACCTTGAATCCACATCGTTATTAACAATATATAGATTATTTAATTGGTCAATTAAATTAATTAACCGTGTAAAATAATTGTGAGATGAGAAATACATATTAATTTTGAGTATTTATACAAGTTCTTCAACATTAGAGTCATACTAAAAAACTGCGGGACAAATAAGTTTATGTTAAAACCGGACTGGTTCTAGAACCGGAACCAAAACCGAATCCAGGTCCGACCAATTCTAAAACCGAAATCGGAACCAGAACTGAAACTATGTTGGGTTATGAGCTTCCATCGTTTCTGGCTATATCCGGCCCATTGACAAGCCTAGGCTGAAATTAGGGTAATGTAGAATTTCCTGCACTCCATCATGTTTGCCATTTACAAAAAAAAGTAAAATTATGTGGGATTTTTGTTGGAATTATGGATATTGCATGGATGCCGTTACTATTATAATCTATATATATGGTATTGGTATATTGTGTGATATGTGAGTTTTGGTCATTGGGAATAGGGATGGCAATGGGTCGGGTACCCACCCATTAAGCATTTCTCAAACCCAAACCCATGAAAATTTTCAATACCCAAACCCGATTAAAAAATAATTTTAAAATCCAAACCCGACCCGAACCCGTTGGGTAATACCCGTTTATTACCCACTAAAAACCCGAATATTAAAAAGTAAACATCAAATAACAAAACATTATAAATATGATTAAAACATAAACATCAGCAGAAAATTTCATTAAAATTAATCTCAAAGCAAAGTACTAAGAACTTACAAAATCTTAAAACATAACTAGAAGTATGGATTATTGATGTTACGTTGTCATTGTGTCGTCATATTTCGAAAGTAGATTTACAAAAATAGAGGAGAAACATTAAAGACTTGACTCTTACGGATGTGTGTGTGGGTTAAGAAAATCAGATAAAACCCTAAATCTACTAATATTTATAATTATATAATAAATTATACATATAATAATATCTTTTATCTTATATATATAAATGTGTTTGGGTAGCGGGTACCCGGAGGTAATTGCCCAAACCCGACCCAAATCCGTGACGGGTTTGCATGTTTCGACCCAAACCCGTCCCAAAACCATTTAATATTTCCCAAACCCGTCCCATCAGGATTTGGAAAGTGCGGGTACCCACGAAAACCCGACCCATTGCCATCCCTAATTGGGAATATTGACTTAGGAAAAGTATAAGTCTTCTCATGAAGAAGCTGTACCCGTTGTTTCCACAAACCTCACTCATCCACAAGCTAACTCTTGGAATAGTCTAAATTAATTGGAATTATATGACATCATTTGTAACGTAGCAGGAATACGACGACACAAAAACACGCATCCATAAAATATGAGGTGCATGTGTATTAATTAATTCATGGAATTATCTGTATATATAATTTGTAATGTAGGAGAAAAATGGCAAATCTATGATTGGTTGATTTTATTAATAAATTAACTCATATTTTCGTAAGACAGAACATGTCATCTTATGATCGTCGTCATGGTATATATGGTCATGTTCTAATTGTCATAATAACGCTCGTCTCTTATCCTATCTTCATATTAGACAGATTAAAAAAGCTAAAAACAAAAATGAAGAATCAATTAATGACACTAAAAAAACTCCCAATAAAATTCTCAAATATGATTTGTTTCTAAAGCTTGTACTATATATATTATTTCTAGTTCATGTTTTACAAATGTATACAACACTTCTGTTAGATATACAATGTCATGTTAACATGGTAAGTTATTAGACATTTGAGAAAAATTTCTGTTGACAAATGTATACAATAATTCTGTTCGACATACAATGCCATGCCTAAAGTTTTGTGCACAAAATAACACCAAAAAAGTTCGATCCAATTAAGGCAAGGCCTCGAATACACATCTTTATTAATAATATATAGATTACTTACCTAAGTTACTTTACTTTTTTTTCTGTGTTTCTTTTATTAGTGTGTGTGCGTGTGTGTGTCTTTTTTTTTTTTTTTTCTTAATGAAGAAGTCCTCTTTAGAATGAAGGGGCATATAGGTTTGCAACTTGAAAAAAAAAAAAACTAAATTAAAATAATACCACAACCAGTAAGATTCTTCTTCAAAATAAAAATAAATAAATAAATAAATTTCAATTCAAATATATATATGAGTCATCCTTATATGAGTCCGTAGGAACCATACATTAATATTACTTAGAAAATGCACAAAATGCAGTTTTTTAATGCACAAACATGGCAAATGGCACATTACACTAACTCAATGCACAAATATTTAACAAATTTTTAATGCACAACATGAAGTAATTTAATGCACTAACTAAATCAGACAATACATAAAATATATCAACTTTTCAATTTTTTTATTAATATATATTTGTGCATTCAAATAATGTAATTTATGCATTAAATTATGTAATAAAAATGCATAGTTCCTACGGATACATATAACTATGAGTTCCTCATCTCCACACACACACACACACACACACACACACACACACACACATATATATATATATATATATATATATATATATATGATCATATAAGAACTCATCATCAGGTAAGAACTAGGAACTAATCTGAACCGTTGATTTTTTTTATCTACCGTCAAGATTAATTGATGCATTAGATTAGTGTTGTTTGTGCATTAAAAATTTGTTAAACATTTGTGCATGGAGTTAGTGTAATGTGTCATTCGCCATATTTGTGCATTTCCGAAGTGATATTAATACATGGTTTCTACGGACTCATATAAAGATGAGTTCCTACCAGATCCACACCATCTATATATATATATATATATATATATATATATATATACTCCCTCCGTTCGTCAAAAATTGTCCACTTTGTTCTGGACACGGAGTTTAAGAAAGTTGATAAAGTGAAAGTTAGTAGGGTAAAAGTTAGAAAGTAGGGGTAGTAGATAATGACAAAAAAATAGTGGTACTGACAAAAAAGAGGTGGTATTGACCAAAAAGTAAGATTAAAGTTGTTGGGATGATAAAAAGGTAAGAATAAAGTTGATGTGAGGTGGGGTCCTTAATGGCAAAGGGTAGTAATATTTGGAAAGTAGAGAGGGTAGTGTAGTACGAAAAGGTAAAGTGGACATGTTTTGGTGAACATGGTTACTGTTCAAAAGTGGACAGGTTTTGATGAACGGAGGGAGTATATAGTTTTGTTATACTGAGACTATGGTGAGCGACTGCTTACGTGTACGACAGATCAGCCCTTTTATTTTAATTACTTTTTTCCTTTTCTTCTCCATCACAGATCTCAATTTTAATATTTCTCTCTATTTCTCTCTCTTCTTCGCGGTTTCTCTTTCTTCTGATCTTCTTTCTCTTGTTCGCCGTTTTAATATGTTCCACTTGTTTTAGTTCGTGGACGAATTCATCAGCTTACTTCTCTTAAACAAAGATCACTTTTCCACATTAAAAAAAAAAAAATTCCCACAAACAAAAATTCTAAGAATAATGGAGTGCAGAAACCTGGAAATAACTCTTGTCTCAGCCCAAAACCTCCCCGATGTCCGAAATTTAGGGTTGATGAAAGTTTACGCCAAAGTTTCACTCAAAGGAGAATCCAAAACCACCAGGAAAAGCCCCGCTGACTATCAGGGAGAGTCAAATCCTACGTGGAATTTCCTCGTCGATTACACGGTCAGCGAGTCAACCGTCCGGAAGCCCGGAGTCAACCTCTTGGTGAAGCTGATGTGCAAGAGAACTCTCGGAGACAGGTTGGTCGGAGAAGTCAGAATTCCGGTGAAAGATCTGTTTGATATGGGAATGAAATCGCAGAAAATTTTGAGCTACGATGTGGCGGGGACTGCGGGAGGGAGCCTGAATTTGTTGTACAGTTTTAGTGAGATAATGCTGGTCCGGCGGCCGTCGCACGGATGGAAGACGGCGCTCGAGACCATGGGGTTTTTGGTGGTGTTGGGCGGAGCAATGCTCCTCTTAGGCGGAGATAATTCTGATAACGACGGTGATGATGACGACGGCGGCGATCATCACGGGGATCCGGAGCCTGCTGAGGGTTCTAGGGATGATTATGTTGAAGTGCACGACGGCAATGTTTTCTACGACGCCAACTGATTTTAATTTTTTTTTTTTTATTTTTTTTAGAAGAAGAAGACGACTATTGAAATGATCGAGGACAAAGACAAGTCGTGTTTATATTGTTTCTCTTGTTACAGTTCGAATTATGAGATATGCTATAAGAAAGATTTGTTTGAGTAACACATAATTCCGCTTTAAAACAACTGTTGGGATAATTTCAACTTTATCGTGGTGTACTGATTTATTTGATAATATACATATGTATACTTCGTTGTAATTTCAAAAAAAAAAAAAAAATCATCGAGCCGCCCTATACAATAGGGTGGCTCCGGCACCTCTCAAATATAATTTTAATATATTTTTTATAGAGAGAAATAGGATAATAGCAATTATCTAGATAAAAGTACTAAATTGTAGCAACAATTTTAAAACATATAAAATCTAACAATTGTGTACTACTTTACCCTTTTTTATTTTTTCCCTCCCTTTCCTATTATTATTTATTCTACGATTTTGCAATTTAGTACTTTTATCCATTTCTCCCATTTAATTTATACGTCATTGTTTCTCGTCCATAATTATACTACACATCTTCTAATATTCCTTCATTTCTTACACGTCCAACAAAATACCAGATTTTAATATAGAATAATAATACATATTATATTACTAGTTTTTAATAATTTACAATTTAGTTCTATGTGATTCCACATTTTTAATTTTGTGATTTTACTTGAAGATGAATTTTTATGTGCTTCCACATTTTTAATTTTGTGGTTTTACTTAAAGATGAATAATTATGTAATTCCAAATTTTTAATTTCGTGTTTTTACTTAAAGATGAAAAATTATGTGATTCCACATTTTAAATATTGTGGTTTTAATTTAGGATGAATATTAGGTGCTTCCGCATTTTTAATTTTGTGGTTTTACTTTAGGATGAATATTATGTGCTTCCGCATTTTTAATTTTGTGATTTACTTAAAGGTCAATTTTTATGTGCTTTCACATTTTTAATTTGTGATTTTGTTTGAAGATGAATATTATATTATTCCGCATTTTTTATTTTGTGTTTTTACTTAAAGATGAATATTTTGTGATTCCACAATTTTAATTTTGTGATTTTTGTTATGGATGAATATTACTTAAAGAACTAAGGGTATAAATGACCTAAATTGCTAGATTTTGTATGTTTTAAATTAGTTGCTAGAATTAGTAAAAAAAATATATTAACATTGCTAGAAAAGTGGATTTCCCCCCCCCCCCCCCCCTTTTTTTTATGTTTTCAAAATTGTGATGCTATAAATTATATCATCAGCCCCGTTGTATTTACACTATAGAGAACTATTTTCTGGAAAACTATCTGTTTCTTAGGAAATATAACGAAAATTCGAGTATGACGCAATATATCTAATAAAAAAAAATTCCCCTGTCATACAGTATTGAGCCCCCGAAATAAAAAATGAAGAAAAAATTGGTTGCACTCCGGTATGTATGAGCCTCCACTTTCTCAAACCGTATATATACTAGTGAGCTGCCACGAAAACTGCAACAAAAATTTAAAAATCCAACTCAATTCAATAATTGTAAGCAAATTATCGATTATGTACTAGTGCGTGTGATCTTAATTAATGACCTTTTTAATAAGTTTTTGTAATGAACGACATGCTTCAATCAAGCTATGCAGATTGAGTAGAAAAAACCAACTAGGGTTAAAGTATCAATCACCAACTCAATGTAATATCGATCAACGATGATTCCTCATACTGCAAAATTCACACACACGATTTGAATGATATATATTATACGTTAATATGCATGCATGTTAATTAACAAGAAAAAGAAAAAGGAAAAGAAAAAGAAAAAAGAAAAGATTTTCTTTACCGGAGAAATAGGACCACAAGAAGTTGAAAAGTGGAGTACATGTAGTTGATCACGTATGAAACATGGCATTTTCTCAAAGAGCTCAACATGTGGAAGAGTTAGAGTAATATCTTTATAAACAAGTTTAATAAGCGTTGGAATATTGCTAAGTTGCACAAAGCAAATATTACTAAAATGAATCTCAATGGATTCAACTCCCAAAGCATAAGATAGACTAAAATGCTTCAATTTCGAGTGCCCCACGATTGAGACAATTTCCAACTTGCTACCGAGATATTTAATAGATAAACTTTCAAGAGCAAGACAGTCGGAGACCAAAAGATCAAAAGTCTTGATCTGTCATATCAATCCTAGATAACGAAAATTCTTTAAGGCAGTTAAGGTTGTATTTTAAAATCGCCTTTGAAAGTGTGAGAGATTGACCCTTCCAAATATCTACGTTAATTATTTCCGCTTCCTTAGTCAATGCAAACTCTAGCCACTTATCATCAAAATTAATAGACTCGACCGTCTTCACCCCGAACTCTTTTATGCGACTGCCTCTATGCGTACCCAAGACATGATTGATCATATTTACGTGATTTTCAATAGAACGACCTCTAGAATAATGAAAATTAAGACGAGTTAAGTAGGTATGAAGGTATCGCTAACAAGTTGAAAATAGGATATCAGAATTTCATCAGGCAATTTGCTTATTCTATCTTGATGCCTCTGCAATTCACATATTATTTATACAATTAAATAAATCTTCTTCATTGAAAAATATTGCAGCAAAAAAAAAAAAAAATCATATATGTTCACCTCGTGCAGACTGCGACAACTTTCCGTCATAGCTCTAACCTATAAAATAAAAAAACAATCACATAAAACGATTCTCAAAATTCATAGTTTTAATTAAAATAGATTCTCTTTTAATTTTTCGTTTTTTTTTTCTTTTCAGAATTCACAAATAATCAGGAAATTAAAAGAGACTAAATACATATTAATCTAAGCGATTAAGAATTAAAAGGATAAAGATAAACGATCAATTGAACAAGAAGAAGAAGAAGAAAGCCAGATTCATACCTTTTACGAATAACGTAAATTAATGGAGTTGCAATTCTCTTCTATGTTTTTTATAGTCATTGGTCATATGTAGTATAATTGTTCCTTTTTTAGTTGGAATACCATCCTCATATGTAAGTGTTACCAAAAAGGAAAGAAAAAACAGAAAATAGATTTTTTTTTTCGATAGAAAAAAATAAAATCTAGTAGCTAGTACTCCCTCTAACCCACTCGGATTGGCATTATTTACTTATTTAGTGAGTGTCATCTTCCAAATAAAAAAAGTTTTTTCTTCAAAATCCTTCTAAAGTGGTGACCTACTCAGTTTCTATCTTTTTATTCATATTCTTAAAATTGCCAAAATAAGAAAATTGGGTCCCAATTAAAGTAGTACGGAAACGAGAGAGCGCGTATATTAATAAGAAAATGAGGGAATGTGGTGAAATACCCCTTTTTTAAAACAAAATTAAGTTGCAAAATACCACCTTAAGTTTAAAAGTTGCAAAATACCACTTTGAGTTGTAAAAAGTCTAATATACCCTTAATGAGTATACAAGAAGGCTAACTTTCATTTGAATCATACAAGAAGACTAATTTCATGTATGAATTTCCGGCGAAATTTTCCGGCGAAAAACTTCCGGCGAATTTCTCAGGCGAAAAATTTCCGACGAATTTTTCCGGCAAACATTCGAATCATACATAAGGCCTAACTTCATGTATGCATCATACACGAAGACTAACATTCATGTATGGATCATACAAGAAGCCTAATTCGTGTATGCATCATACACAAAATTTTTTGCCTCCAAAAAGTTCAAATTTGTAACATACATGAAGATAAGTTTTCATGTATGATACATACACGAAGACTGACTTTCATGTATGCATCATACGCAAAAATTTTGCCTCCAAAAAAATCAAATTTATATCATACATGAAGATAATTTTTCATGTATGATACATACACGAAGATAATTTCATGTATGCATCATACATGAAGTTAGACTTCGTGTATGATTCAAATTTTCGCCGGAAAAATTAGCCGGAAACATTTCACCGGATTTTTTTTAGCCGGATAATGTCGCCGGAAAATTTCGCCGGAAATTCATACAAGAAATTAATCTTCGTGTATGATACAAATTAAATGCAATCTTCTTGTATACATGAAGGGTATAAAAGTCCTAAACAAACTCAAAAGGGTATTTTGAATTTTTTTTAAAAAAAGGGCTATAATTTATCTTTTGTGTTTGAGAAAAGTTATTTTGAGTTTTTGCTCTAAGAAAATTGGGTCCCAATAAATCATGCAAAATTGAGAATAGAAGGAAAAATTATCGCTGGGTAAGTAATTGAATAAGTTATTTGAATATATGTGTGCGATTACAATA
Source organism: Schizonepeta tenuifolia (assembly GCA_029490685.1). Classification (NCBI taxonomy): domain Eukaryota; kingdom Viridiplantae; phylum Streptophyta; class Magnoliopsida; order Lamiales; family Lamiaceae; genus Schizonepeta; species Schizonepeta tenuifolia. The sequence goes on from CM055956.1 coordinate 122,275,567, forward strand.
TCCGTATGATTTATTGTTTTCCCAGTTGATGTAATAATATTGATGTAATGCTGGATGTAAGAAAAATTCCACATAAAATTTTATATGATTATAGTACGTATTTATCCACATGGAATCTAATGTGTTATGTGAATTTTTTATACGAAGAATTTAGATCTCATGTTATTATTGAAAAATATAAAATTAAACGTTTTGTGTATCAATTCGCTAAAAATTAAGCTAACGTGACATTTTTTACGAAAAAAATTAAATGTTCTGAAAAAATTAAAGGTTTCATACATTTATTTTTTTGGACCCATATTTGGGCCTATATATTCGTAGTGAAATAGAGCTGGCCCGTTCTATATTGGGCCCATATATTTATATGTGCACAACTTTCCCTTCCGAGTCCCATAGAAACATTAAATTTTCTTTTTGAAACACTTTAGTCGCTCACAATAATATGATACTCTTCTTCCACTCATACACACTTTACAAGATTTTATTAAATTAAACTCGTAACGCTCCATGTCGTGCATGCTTTTATGAGGTGGCCGGAACGGTCACACTAACTCAAACCCCTAAATTTTCATATTTTTGAATTTGAAACGAACTAATTAATAAATCGCATTATTAATTAAGTAATAAAATATTCTTCATACAATTAATTTTTTTAGATGGATAAAATTTATTGCTTAAATCCTCATTCGTGATGTAGCTTTTTGGGCTAGAAAGACTTAGAACTACGAATAATATGTTGAACCATTCTGTTGGGCCTGTTATCTCTATATTAATTACGTAAATCTCTTACATATTTAATTTATTTGATATGATATAATACGGCTCGTTTAAATCATCACAATAACTCTATGAATTTGTAAAATTAATGAACTTTTTATCTTTCGATTTGGTCTTATTAGAAGTCTGCATTTGTAACTATTTGTTCCATGAGGGTGTTGTTTGTGGTGAATATATTTTGGCACACAAGACTTTCTATTGCCAATCGATATAACATCTTTAATGTTGGATTAACGACATGTGACAATCCTTAAATTTAGAATTGATATTTAAGGTTGTTTCACCCAATTAAGGTATATATTATCTTCAAATTGACACTTGTCATTGATCTAATTAATGCAATAGAAAATGACACACCAATAGGCCTAAGGTATTTTGGAGTATTACAGTTCATTGATAATGTTTAGGTTGCTTTGGTACATTTTCCTGTGCATTTGATTTCAATTTGTTTCGAAGAAATTTTGTTGTCTAATTATTCGCATCTCTAATCATGTTTGGAAAATACAAATGTCATGCTACATTTGGATGTTCTCTCATTTTCAGGAAGTTGTTCTTCTTCCTCTCTCTCTCTCTCCTTTTTATTATTATTTTTTTTTACAACTGCATGTAGTAAATAATTTGTAACTCAAATAGTAGAAAATGAGTAAAATGTTTGTTTTCTTATGAATGTAGACAACAAGTAAAAACAAACAAAAAAACGAAAAATACACAGATTGTGAGGATGGCAAAATCGGGAAAAATTCTACGAAACTCAAATATACCGAAGTTGAATAGGCTGGATAAGCAAGAGTTTGCGCTTTCAGTTATTTTAAAATCTCATATAATACACAAATTAAATATGAAAATTTACCTTTTCTATGAGTCGCAAGATTTCTCCCGAATCTGATTGAGGTTTGCAACTTGAAAAAAAAAAAAAAAAACTCAAAACCTTAATTAAAATAATACCACAACTAGTTAGATTCTTCTCGAATAAAAAAAATACATAAATAAAAATACATAAATACATTTCAACTCAAATATATATATGTTCCACTTGTTTTAGTTCGTGTGGACGAATTCATCACCTTACTTTTCTTAAACAAAGATCACTTGACCGCATATAAAAAAAAAACAACTAGAGATTTTACTTAAATCTCATAAAAATTTCCCACAAACAAAAATTCTAAGATCAATCATCAATGGAGTGCAGAAAACTTGAAATAACTCTTGTCTCAGCCCAAAACCTCCCCGATGTCCGAAATTTAGGGTTAATGAAAGTTTACGCCAAAGTTTCACTCAAAGGAGAATCCAAAACCACCAGGAAAAGCCCCGCTGACTATCAGGGAGAGTCAAATCCTACGTGGAATTTCCTCGTCGATTACACGGTCAGCGAGTCAACCGTCCGGAAGCCCGGAGTCAACCTCTTGGTGAAGCTGATGTGCAAGAGAACTCTCGGAGACAGGTTGGTCGGAGAAGTCAGAATTCCGGTGAAGAATCTGTTTGATATGGGAATGATGTCGCAGAAGATTGTGAGCTACGCTGTGGCGGGGACTCCGGGAGGAAGGTTGAATTTGTTGTACCGTTTTAGTGAGAGAATGTTGGTCCGGCGGCCGTCGTCCGGATGGAAGACGGCTCTCGAGACCGTGGGGTTTTTGGTGGTGGTGGGCGGAGCATTGCTACTCTTGGGCGGAGATAATTCTGATAACGACGGTGACGACGACGGCGGCGATGATCGCGGGGATCCGGAGCCTGCTCAGGGTTCTAGGGATGTTAATGTTGAAGTGCACGACGGCAATGTTTTCTACGACGCCCGCTGATTTAAGTTTTTTTTTGCGGAGAAGAAGAAGAAAGAAGAAGAAAGAAGAAGAAAGAAGAAGAAGACTATTGAAATGATGAGGACAAAGACAAGTCGTGTTTATGTTGTTTCTCTTGTAATTGTACAGTTCGAATTATGAGATATACATAGATAGATGTGTTTGATGTAACATATAATTCTGCTTTAAAACTATTGTTGGGATTTTTATACTCACTGTAATTAAATGTCATTTTCGCCCAACCTCACAAATTAACTGAGTCATTATTAATAATTTTAAGAATCTTCAAGAAGAAAGCTGTCATTTTTCTAAATTCTATAGCACAAACAAATTTTGAGATAATAATAGATCAATCCTATTATAAAAATACATATACATATAACGAATGATAACTTTACTATTAAAATTTTTGAAGATTAAAAAAAATATGATCCCAATTCATGCAATCAATCACAAACTAAATAATTGGAATTAAATGCTAAGAAATTAGTTATATAATAGGAGGAAATCTTAATAAAAATTTATAAAAAAAACATGTTAATTAATATTGAAGGAAAAGAAAGAAAGTGGAACATTGGCGACGACACACCAAAATGTGAAATAGAGGATTCAACCGACTAATTTGTGTTAAGATTTTAATTTCATAGACCAAGTACATTAAAAACCTATAATCAAATAATAACATAACACATCAATGGGGCCTTTATATTGAACACATCTCATCTACACCATAGCCACCAAAAACCCTCGAAAATTTCTCACCTAATTCAAACAAATTTAATTTCTTCAGAAAAAACAAAACAATGATTGTATTTTACAGAGGGCCGGAAATGGAAACTACTCTCACTCACTGGAAAACCATGAACCACACGAATGAACAAAACACTTCGCGCCGCGGTTAACAAATTAATTAAAAAAAAAGGAATTAATTTTGTTGCTAATCTACGAAAATGATGGAGTATAAGGAGACAAGATTAAACGATTAATTTGGACATCAAATCTTATCTACAAGATTAATCTTCTCATTACTAACCGGCCAAACCCTTAAAAAGTTAAAATATTGCTACGACTATTTAGTTCAACTAATTAGTAGAGTATTTTCATGTTTTGGTTGGTTCTTAGCCGACATATTCACCGGTTTACCCTCCTCAATTTAGCCTTTAAATTAAGCACACTTGTACCTATATAAACACTTTCAATCATTCCCTTAATTAATCAGTCCCATTATAATTCTCTTACAAAAATTCCACAGACAAGACAACATTAATTCTAAGATTAATGGAGTGCAGAAAGCTTGAAATAACTCTTGTCTCAGCCCAAAATCTCCCTAATGTCCGAAGCCGCGGCAGAATGAAAGTCTACGCCAAAATCTCACTCAAAGGCAAAGAAGAATCCAAAACCACCAAGAAAAGCCCCGTTGACTATAACGGAGAGTCAAATCCGCGGTGGAATTTCGCCGCCGATTACACGGTCAGCGAGTCAACGGTGCGGCACCCCGGAGTCAACCTCGTGGTGAGGCTGATGTGCAAGAGATCTCTTGGAGATAGGTTTATCGGAAAAGTTAAGATTCCGGTGAAGAGTCTGTTTGATATGGGGCAGAAATCGAGGAAGATTCTGAGCTACGACGTGGCGGGGACGCCGGAAGGGAGGCTGAGTTTGTTGTATAGTTTTAGTGAGATAATGCTGGTCCGGCAGCCGTCTTCGGGTTGGAAGACGGCGCTCGGGACCGTCGGGTTCTTGGTGCTCGTTGGAGGGGCAATGCTGCTCTTGGGGGCGGACTCCGATGATCACGATGGGGATGAGGACGACGGTTTGGAGCCCGTTGAGGGTTCGAGGGATGTGTGCGTTGAAGAAAGTGAAGATGAGGTTTTTTACGACGCTTGTTGATGAGTGGTAGTGAAACAGACGGGATTGAATCGAAGATCTCTATTTTTTACATACTGAATGTCTTACTAGTTTTTTAACTAAGACAAAGATGAAGAAGATGACAAAGATAACGGCAAGACGGGCCGGGCTGATCCTTTTGATTATGGTAATTAAATTGAGCATTAATATTGTTGATTCTATTGTTCGTCTGGGATTAATTGTATTAATTGTACAATTCAGATATTAAAATTCGAATTAACTGCTAATTTTGAAGGATTTAGTGGTATTGATTAGTCGAATCTTGAAAGTTACAAGTATTAATTTTTTATTTCTTGTTACATGGTTTTATCACAACTGTATCTTCCAACAATTAAATTAATGGGCTCTTATTAGTGTTAAACAATATATGTAGGTAGGCGTAGTTGTAGGTGCGGCAGCCCAGCACGTCTCGCGCGACGGTGACTTTGCGTAAACATTATTCTTTATCTTGTTTGAAAAATGTGTAAGAATTATTCCATGCAATATATATAACACAACTTTAAAATTCAGCCTTTTCCCAAAAAATATAAAAATAAAATAAAATAAAATACTTAAAAATTTAGCCTTCCCCGTCTCTGAAGCAAAGGCAGTTTAAGGTTTTGTTATTTAATTAAATTCTATGTCGATCTGTTGCTCACTTGGCTCCACTGATTCCAGATTTTATACTCCCTTCATCCATGCATTATAATTATAGTTTTTAAATTGTGGGTGCAGGTTTTTAGATTATTATAACACTCATCTTTTATATTGAAAAGTAAGTTATTATGTAAATCTTGTAATGAAATAAGGTTAGAAAAGTAAAGAGCTTGTAAAAGTTGGTTATTATGTAAATATTGTAATTAAATAATGTTAGAAAAGTAAAGAGTGTAAAGTCATACGAACAATTTTGAATCATTAGGTTTTTCTCATTTATGGTTCAGATTTAACGGGTTTATTAAGTTACTACGATCTTTGCATTAAAGATGTAGTATTAAGAGCATTCCCAACAGATCACCTAAAACCCATCCTAACTCTAACTTTAAGCTAAAATAATAAAAAGTGAGATAAAAAGTGTATCCAACGGATCTCCTAAATAAAGCTGGGCCCATCAAAATATTTACACTCCCATAAACTTCTACTCAAATTTCCACTTGATTTCACCTTGCGTAAACATATTTAATTTCTTTTTAAATATTCCGCCACAATTTTTTAGTACCCCGCCAAATCATTTTATCTCCTCCCCGCCAGAATATTTCGTCTCTCTGCACTATTTCAATCCTTCAACACAAAATATGTGAAGTTTAGTTCCATCAAAAAAAAAAGCTAGAAGACAATTCCAACCCAGGTAATTCATTTTTTCGTATTCTGACTTGTAAGATTTTGGCCAATTTGAAATTAATAATTCATATGAATTGTTAAGCTTCTGATGCTATTCGATTGCCTCTGATCTGCATGTATTAATTTATTATTTGGATGATTTGGGGTAAACTTTAAAATACGATATAGAAGAAAATTTACTGCAACTCTTCATGTATTTACATTAAGAATTGGTATCTCAGATGATGACACACTTGTTAATGCTTGAGTCAGTTTTAAATAATTCATAGCAAAGTTATTATTCCTGTAGGTCTCATAATTGTGAATTTAAAAGTATAAGGTTTCTGCCATTACGTTAGCCTAAAACAAAAGCTGGTCAAATGATAAAAATATCCCAACAGCACGACGTGGTAACATTCAACTTCACATCGAGCATAACATTCAAAAGCTGGTCAAAATGATAAACTTCCAACAACAATTTCACTAAAAAATCAAATATAAAAGTCATAATCAAAGAGGAAACACCACCCTCATGATAACATTCACATCGAGCATAACATATGCTCTAAATATAAAATCCTTCAAATATACCCTCTCAAAAGGCAAAGTTTCTGAAACCATCTCAAGATATGACATAACTAACAACGTTCAAAATTTAATTTCACTAAGCTTTAAAAATAATCAAGTCATACTTCTACGATTCACTGTAAACTTTCCAGAGATGCTCGACAAAATCATCTTGGAGTTGAGAATGGATGGTTGAATCTCTCATTTCAACATGACGCGCTATGAAGTCTTGGATTATATAAGTCCCTGCAGTTGAAACCTCAGGATTTGGTGGACCTTGAAGATCTTGATCATATTCATCACCAGTCGCATTTAAGTATAGATGTTTCTCATCTTCAACAATCATATTGTGCAATATAACACACGCCGTCATTATTTGTTTGAGATCATCTTGGTTAAAGTAAAGTGCAGGTCCCGGAACAATTGCAAACCTTGATTTTAGAACTCCAAATGCACGCTCAACGTCCTTCCTTACTACTTCATGAATTTTGGCAAAATATTGCCTCTTCACTCCTATTGGAACTGGGATCGTTTTGACAAAAGTAGCCCAAGATATATACCATCGGCAAGATAATATCCCTTACTATAATTGTGGCTGTTAATAGAGAAGTTAACTGGAGTAGCTTGTCCATCGACAACCTCATTTAACAAAGGAGATCTTTCTAAAACATTTATATCATTATGAGATCCTGGCAAACCAAAAAACGCATGCCATATCCAAGTATCTGAAGAAGCAATAGCTTCTAACTTAATTGTTGGCTTACTACCTCGGCCTGTATACATCCCTGACCATCCAGTAGGACAATTCTTCCATTCCCATTCCATGCAATCGATACTCCCCAATATGCCTGGAAAACCACGGCGCTGACCCTCTGCGAGCAATTTAGCCATATCATCTTTATTTGGTCTTCTCAAGTATTCATTGCCATAAATAGAAACAATAGCTGTAACAAATCTTTTCAGACTCTCTGTTGCTGTGCTTTCTCCAATTTTAATGTACTCGTCAAACATGTCACTCGTGGTTCCATAAGCAAGTATTCTCAACGCAGCTATTATTTTTTGAAGAGATTGCGTTTAGTATGAATCATGTGCTACTACAACATCTTTAATACGAATAAACAAATCACGATTCATGCGGAAACGCCTTCTAAAATCACTTGCTGGATAACCTCGAGGATCATCAAAATAATCTCGGAATAATCCTTTATGCCCTGCTATATGATTTCGATTTTTTGTGATACGACCCGACATCGATCCATAACTTGATGTTGAGTTTCTATCAGTTGTCGAATTTCCTAAAATTGCTTCACCAACAACGATTGCTAATTCAACTTCCTCATCATCACTAGAGGACGAGTATGAATCACTTTCGAAAAATAAATCCATTATAAACAATCCATAAGCCTGCCATACTTAAAATCAATAACAACTTCATAAATCCATGAAAGAAAACATAAGTACGCACAAATTGATATACAATGTTAACAGAATGAAAAAGAAAAATGAGATTGAACTCCTTCAAAAAAGACAAAGAGCTATATAAATCATTCTTATTGACTTTAATTAACACATTTACAGTTGCATACCTCTGAAATTCGTAATAAATTCACAGATTTTATGTAGAGTGATGGACGTGAGATTCTTGGATCAGTGATATATGTTTTCGCAGGGCTTTCTTGAGAAAGGTCAAAAAGATGAACGAAGGTTTCTGTTGGGGAAATGAATTCCGTTATGGAAGAAAATAAATAAATATTATTTTTATAAAATAGTTATTGTAAAATAAGAGATCTGCTGTATGCATTTGTAAAATAGAGGTTAAAAATAATATAGGGGAAGATTTAGGAGCAATTTTAGGAGTAAAATTTTAGGTGATCTGTTGGGAATGCTCTAAATATTACGTTAATCCCTCAAACAAATATTTATGTAGTAGTATTGATTTATTGAAGTTTAAACATTTGTGCATTTATTAAAATTCTCACAGACAAAGATAACAATTCTAAGAGACATTAATGGAGTGTAGAAAACTTGAAATAGCTCTTGTCGCAGCACAAAACCTCCCCGACGTCCGAAATTTAGGGTTGATGAAAGTTTACGCCAAAGTTTCAGTCGGAGTAGAATTCAAAACAATCAGAAAAGCGCCGTTGACTATCAGGGAGAGTCAAATCCGACATGAAATTTCGTTGGTCAGCAAGTCAACTTTCCGGGCCCCGAGTCAACCCGGTGAGGAGGCTAGTATGCAAGAGTTAGATACGCCCTCGTAGCAGCGCAGCTCGTTAACTTTAATATTGTTGGCCTTTCCCATCTATGAAGAAAAAAGGCAGTTTCCAAGTCAACTTAGAAGTCAACTTTTCCGTATAATAGTCTTCAGTTTCCAATTTAATTATTTGAGAATGGAAATTTCTTGGGCACTTCGGCAAGCATCTCAAAATAATGTGGCTTCAATATTTCATTTACATGTTCATGGTCGATTCATCAATTTGTTCTTTTTCTAGCTCATAATTCGAAATTAATTAGGAGATATTTACAACAATAATTTCAGACTGTAGTGTCGAATCAATATCTCATGCTTAAGATTTGAATCGATAGGTTTAAATATGTCATATGAGATCATAACCTCTTTCTTTGATGACGTATTGTTCATCAAAATTGTCTTCAAGATGAGAATTTTGATCTATACTTTTATACAAGATCACTTATCCATCTTATTAATTATCTTCCAACATAAATGAAAATCAACTGTCATTTGCGATCCGTGCACTCTTGATAACAAGGGTTATATCCAAAAAAATATCACACAACTACTACCTCCATTCCATAACTTGGCCTAACTTTTTTCGGCACAGAGAATAAAAAAAAGGGATTAAATATAAAGAGTATGTTTAGTGTATTTTGTAGAGAATATTTTATTATTAATAATAAAGTAGTTTTAGATGAATGATGTTTTTCTCTACCCTTTAATTAGATGGATAATTAAAACTTAATTTTTATCAAAAAAGGAAACTTGTCAAATTATATGAGACATCCATAAAAAAAAATACATGCAAATTGAACGGTAAAGATGGAGTAATGCATACCAACTTTAGTTGCCCTAAGGTGAGTAACCATATTGATCAACAGTGTTAATAAAAAGTCCATTTTTATAAATTTTTTATACCTTAAAAACGTCAACCTCAATTTTTTTTGAGCAGTCAACCTCAAAATTGAACCAATTCAACCACTTACTTTCTTTCTTTTGCACTTTTCTTTTCCAGGAACACGGACACATATTGATTCCACTTGTTAACGAAAATGGTCCGAGCCAAAAATGGTAGTAAAAGTTAAAATTAAACAATTAAAAAAGTCTGGGCCCTATCAATTTTCTTTCCTCTTAACCAATTTATACATGAGGTATACTTGTTTTTCTTTTTCTTTTTTTTTTCTTTTTATTTTTTATTTTTTTAGAGAGTATACTTTTTTACATTGAGACGCCATCCACTACGATGACCCTTGTTTCCACGCATTAATTGATGCACGTTTAACCCAACAGCAAACATTGAATGACAGCAAAATAATTCCAGTCTCTAATTTATTTTTTTGAAAAATATAGCATATAACGTTTTGGGATTGTTACGATCAGCTCCAACTAATTTTGCCTTTCGAGTAAGCGAGACTCGTATTCCACCTTTTCGAGCGGTGATAAAGAATTCCTAACAAACCCTAGCAAAAAGGATGCTTAGTAATCTTTCAGTAAGTCCTATTTTACCATTTCGGGTGTCTCACTCAATAAGTGTTATTTCCTTATTTAGCAAAGATTAATACAGAAAACTCACTTTATGTCACGAGCAACACTCTGATGCGACTTGTCGCATGTGCCATGCGACCGGGTCTGGATCGGGTTGACCCAGTCAATTCTTTTTCGATTTTTTTTTTAATTTCAGTTTTTTTTCCCCAGCTCCGCTTTCGCTCCGATTACTAATATAAGGATAATCGTCGGGCAACAATTTGGATTTTTTCGGCTCGCTCCGAGGGCTTTGGCTCCCCTCGCTCGAATCTTGACCAAAGTAGAAGCGGCAAACGAAAATTAAAGGAAGAGGCAAACAAAAAAGAGGGACAAAAAAAATCTAGAAATGTAAAAAATAAAAAAAAATAATACTATAGGCGCGTGCACCTCACGTGCCCCGCGGTCGCATGGGGTGCGTCCTGCCCGTAAACAAGTATTTGCATTATGTCACACTCAAACATGAATAATGTTGTTTACTTTATTGTACATTGTTTTCCACTCAAACAACTTTAACATCAACAATAAAATACTACATTAATCACACTTTTTATCATTTAACTCTCCTTTTCTTAATCTCCGTGCCCATCTCAAATGGGACTTATTGAACGAGATGGATGGAGTATGATAATGTGAACATAAGACACTAATGGAGGTTATATATAAACCTCAAATAAAGCACGACATACCCACCCTAGAGGGTTCAAACTCAACTACAGACCGATCGATAAACAATGAAATACCCATTAACAACAATTACTTTTCAACTAGGAATAAAAAAGACATACACTGGAAATACTAATAAGTACTCAAATATCAAGTACCTCACCAGTCAAGAGAAACCATACTCCTTGTACCATCACCTTCTTCACATCAAGTTGGTCGATTACTTTCTCCAAAAGAGATGGGGGCTTCTCAATCTCCCCCCAAAACTTATCTCCGAAACCGTACGAGATATTGAGTGTCCCGTCTCCGGCTACCGTGGGGCTCAGCTCAGTTACGGCCTTAAGTTGTAAGTCGAAAAGAGTCTTGACCGGTATGTTGACTTGACCGATATACTTATCTTCAAGCAGGGATCGCTCACAATAGAGCTCCACCTCCACTTGTGCTCCATTTACGCAGATAGACGACTCGTTTATCGTGTAACCAATCGTGGAATTCCATCTAGGGTTTGTCTCTCCGACCATGTCCACCTTGGTTTTCACACTGGTGTCGGATTCTCCGTTGATCGAAACCTTGGCGTAGACTTTCATCCTCCCCAAATTCCGGACGTATGGAAGATTGCAGGCTGAAACTAGGGTAATGTAGAATTTTCTGCACTCCATCATGTTTGCCATTTTTATTTTTTTTTAAATTATGTGGGATTTTTGTTGGAATTTGGTTATTGCATGGATGCCGTTACTATTATAATCTATATATAGTATTGGTATATTGTGTGATATGTGAGTTTGGTCATTGGGAATATTGACTTAGAAAAGTATAGTCTTCTCATTATGTAGAAGAAGCTGTACACGTTGTTTCCACAAACAGAGACAGAGATAGGGGGCTGGCAGGTGGTGGCGGTCGCCCCCTCAAATTTTCTAAATTCTTTATATATATGTATTTATTTATTATAAATATTATAAATTTATGTAGTTTAAAATATACATACATTATATATACATATAAGTCCCATTTTTGTTAGCCTTTTTGATGATTCTGTGTGGTTTTTAGGGATTGCACAATTAGTCTTACATATGTACACATTATAAGGTTAATTATTAGACTATAAAATTGTATTAATCAATTTTAAGCTTATTATTTAAGCTTATTATTAATCAATTGTGTGGTTTTTCCATTTCTATATTTTTTTTCCCTCTTTTTTTTTGTTTGCCTCTTCGTTTTTTAGTTTGCCTCTTCCATTTCTAGATTCGAGTAAGGGAAGCCGAAGGCCTCGCAGTGAGTAGAAAAAATTGAAATTGTTGCCCAACGATTATCCTTATATTAGTAATTGGAGCGAAGACGGAGCCTTAAAATCGGAGGCAAAGGCGGAGCCGAAAAAAAAAAACTTAAATTTAAAAAAATCAAAAATAATAATAATTTTGATCGGGTCAACGGATCAACCTGACCCGGACCCGATCGCATGACAGGTGGCAGGTCACATATTCATATGCACCAATTCACATATTCGGAATTATATGATATCATTTGTAACGTAGCAGGAATACTACACAAAAACAGGCATCCATAAAATATTAGGTGCATGTGTATTAATTAATTCATGGAATTATCTGTATATAATTTGTAATGTAGGAGAAAAAGGCAAATCTATGATTGGTTGATTTTATTAATAAATTAACTCATATATTCGTAAGATAGATGATGACTATTCAAACATGTCAATTTATGATCGTCGACATAGTATGTATATGGTCATGTTCAAAGTTGTCATAATAACGCCCGCCTCTCTTATCCTGTCTTCATATTAGACAAATTAAAAAAGCTAAAAACAAAAAAACGAAGAATCAATTAATGCTATCGATGACCTAAAAAACTCCAATTATATATATATATATATATATATATATATTATCCTAAAAAATGAGAATAGATCTCCATCATAGATCTATTGGTGATGAAGGGTCAAGATTTGGCCAAGTCAAAGCGGGTCAAACTCGGGTCAACCCATTGATTTTTTTTTTCGATGTTTTTTTAAACTGTCACCCAAGATACACAACTTCACATATTCGGATGTACCACTCTATATAACTAGATGCACCACTAAGTGCATTTAGATACACAAGATTTTTAGTTTTTTTTTCAATTTTTTTTTAATAAACTGTCACCCAAGATGCACAACTTCACATATTCGAATGCACCACTCTATATAACTAGATGCACCACTAAGTGCATTTAGATGCACAAGATTTTCAGTTTTTTTTTTTCAATTTTTTTTTAAAACAGTCACCCAAGATGCACCATTTCACATATTCGGATGCACCACTATACATAATGAGATGCACCACTATGTGTAGTGAGATGCACCGAATTTGTAAAAAAAAAAAAAAAACAGAAAAAAAATTGGATGCACCACAATGAGAGTAACTAGACGCACCACATAGTGTAACTAGATGCACAATGTTTTACGAAAATAAAAAAAAAGAAAACAAAACTAGTGCATCTTAATGCACTTAGTGGTGCATCTCATTATATAGTGTGGTGCATATGAATACATGATGTGGTGCATATAACCTAACCTTAAAAAAAAAGCGAAAAAAAAACATAAAAAAAAAACTTAAAATCTTGTGCATCTCAATACACTTAGTTGTGCATCCGAATATGTGAATTGGTGCATCTGAATATGTGAAGTTGTGCATCTTGTGTGACAGTAAAAAAAAAAAAAAAAAGTCAACGGGTTGACCAAGGTTTGACCCGCTTTGACCAAGCTAAATCTTGCGGGGAAGAAGGGGGCTAACTGACTAAACATACATGAAAAGCATCGATAAACCATGAACAAGACTTGAATATAAATAAGAAAGAGTTAATCCCTAAGGATTACTCGACAAAAGTACACAAAAGAAGCTAAGTTCATATTTACAGACTTAGACTACAGAGTATTGTTCAAAAAGTACATCTCAAAAAGATATTCAGAGTTTGGCAGCGGAAGGGTTCTAACTAAGCATCCTATCCTTTAACTCAACATCAACCGTCACCGCTCACCGTCGCTTCAACCTGCACATTTAGAAAACAATGCAGGGCTAAGTACAAACGTACTTAGTGGGCATGATGCCGAAATCATAATCATAAATATAGATAAATATGGCATTTCATAAGCGTAGCACAACGGAGTTTTATTGAAAGAATCCGTGTCTACTAAATATTTTCTGACTCTTTTCTCATAAATCACTCGCGCGAGCATTTTCTGACTAATGTTACGTTCAATCTTGACCAATTCTAATTCACCGTGGCTGGTACCCCTCAACAGGATATCACATACACCACAGGTTACAAAGTGCACTAACTCTGAAAAGCACTTAGCAGCTAACTCAGAGCCGATCGTTAGTTAATCTAGTTAGATTAACTCTAAATCTGGAAAACACGAGTGTTGACTCAGATAGGTACAAGAGAACTCACATAAAACATAAAACAGTTCATGCCATAATATCACTTTGAAAACACAGATATCAAAGCGATAAAGAAAGATTTTCCGAGCATTGCTCGTTTTATTTTGTATATAAAAGCCCACCTCGATTTACAGAACTTAAAGCACTAGCTTCCAACTTCGGATCTTCCGTCCTGTCTCTACTGCTGGCTTCCTCCTTCATCGTAAAATAAACATACTTAAAAACGGGTCGTAAAAGATAATCGATCAAAGAGAATCGAATAGTAGTACCCTTCATGTAGATAAGATCAATGGTGGAAATTAATTCCTATTTCTCACTTTAAGGAGAGTTTGCATGGGAATCACTTCCTATATAGATATATATATATATATATATATATATATATATATATATATATATATATAGTCCCTCTGTTCGTCAAAAGTTGTCCACTTTGTTCTGGACACGGAGTTTAAGAAAGTTGATAAAGTGAAAGTTAGTAGGGTAAAAGTTAGAATGTAGGGGTAGTAGATAATGACAAAAAATAGTGGTATTGACAAAAAAGAGGTGGTATTGACCAAAAAGTAAGAATAAAGTTGTTGGGATGATAAAAAGGTAGGAATAAAGTTGATGTGGGGTGGGGTCCTTAATGGCAAAGGGTAGTAATTTTTGGAAAGTAGAGATGATAGTGTAGTACGAAAAGGTAAAGTGGACATGTTTTGGTGAACATGGTTACTGTTCAAAAGTGGACAGGTTTTGATGAACGGAGGGAGTATATGTTTTTAAAGCTTGTACAATATTGTTTCTAGCTCATGTTTTTCAAATACATTTAGCATTAGACAAACAATGTCATATTAACATGGTAAGTTATTAAACATTTGAGAAAAAAATTGTTGACAAATGTATACTATAATTCTGTTGGACATACAATGTGTCTATGTTAATATGGTCATTTTACACTCCCTCGATCTGTCCCATTTATAATGATAAGTTTTTTTAGTTACGAATATTAAAGAAAATTGAATTAGAGCTAAAACCAAACTTTATCGTAATAGTACTGTAATGTAATAGTATAATAAAATTGTTTGGTAGAGTTTTTATCAAATATTTTATTATTGTAATAATAAAATTTTTTTGAGTTAATATGTAAAAATACCAATTTTTAAAAAGTAAAAATAAAAAATACCCCATAATTTATAAAAGATAAAAAATACTCCATACATGAACTCTATCTCAGTTGGGAATAGATATATTACATGTTACATAGTTCGAGACATTAACTCTATCTCAGATGGGAATAGATACATATTACATGAGCATTTTTCAATCAGGAGAGCATATAATGATTTGAGAGGACGGCTTCCTAGAGTGGGATGGCATAAAATGCTCTCTCAAAACCTTGCAATGTCAAAGTGTATTTTCATCACTTGGATAGCAATCTTGGAGAGACTGGCCAAGTGTGATAGATTGGTGAGATTTGGTATAGTTATAGAACCTGCATGCAGCTTGCGTAAACAAGCACCAAAAACTATACAACATTTGTTCTTTCAGTGCTCTTACTCAAGAGAGGTATGGCTTGACATTACTCTTAATTTTCTTTGAAAAAAACGTGTAAACATTATTCTATGCAATAATATTTAGCCTTTCCCGTCTCTGAAGCAAAGGCAGTTTAAGGTTTGGTTATTAAATTCTATATCGGTTGCTGACTGGGCTCAACTGGTAAGTAACCAGTGTTATTAAGCATCAAAATTTTATATTTATCTAACGAGTAGCTGACCTAATTGCAATTGTTTATACAAATGTCACTAATTTTTATGACATGCATAATAGTTAGAACGCATCTAAATATAATTTTTGCAGGAGTAGGTTTTTGGTGCAGATTTGCACCGTGGAAATGGAGCCCCGCCCCGCCCCGACCAGATCCGCCACACGCCCGCCCTGTGAGTGAGATCCATACGTCGCACGTGGGTCTCACGCGCTACAGTAAATTTTGTTTTCCAGATTTTTTTTCCCTACGGAGCCTTCAGCTCCGATTTTACGGCTCCGCCTTCGCTCCGATTACTAAAATAAGGATAATAGGCAGGCAATATTTTGGAATTTTACGGCTCGCTCCGAGGCCTTCGGCTCCCCTCGCTCGCGTCTTGACCATAGAAGAAGCGGCAAACAAAAAAAAAGGGATAAAAAAAAACTGGTCAAAGGAGGGTTGACCGGGTCAAACCCATGTCAACAGGGTCGGGTCGGGTCGGGTCAGCGGGTATCTGTATGGTAGAGACTTCCACAGGAGTTTTTGTCTTTTTACAGATATAATATGTCCGAATAAAATTATTGTAATTGTATGACATGCATAATAGCTATTACCACTGTCAAAATTAATGAATCATATCTATATATATAGATAGATTATTTTTGATTCGTTGTTCGCAAAGTTTCTTAAGTGAAGTCAGTCATTAATATATCATCTTATATAGAGACTTATTGTTTCATACTTTTCATTAGCAAAATAAGTATAGTGATTAATTATTTAATTAACTTAAAATTATTGTATAGCAAAATTCTGAATGCTATTTGGTCACACTGTGGCCGACCACACAAGCTAAAAATGGTAATATAGGTTTTAGAAATGGAAATATACCCTAATTGGGAAGCATAAACTCTAAGGGGAAATGTTATTATTTCCATTTTTACACTCAACTTTCCTTTTTTTACGCGTGTGGCTAGCCACCGTATGACCGAAATTAATAGATTTAGTATGTTAATTAAAGATTAGTCTTAAGAGATCGATGAATTATATGATCACGATAAGTCTGTCTTGATATACGTTCGACTCCTTTGCGTTATAAACAAGTTTAACACACACAGAGGGATGACTAAAGTGAGTTGCTCACTAATTTCCCAAATCCCAAATTAAATGTAAATTAACACACGAAATCATTTCTTTTCCCATTGTTTTAATTTAAAAAACTTGGATCGTCTCCTGTCGAGGCTGATTAACAATCGATTTGGACAGGATTTGCAACGGAATTTCTGAACGCTTTTTTTTTTGTATTATTCAATTTTTATTTATTTAATTGTTTGACTTAAATAAAAATTACTCTATTAATTAACTTTTAGAGGGGTGATGTGGTACACAGCTTTCCATTAGCACCGCTATTGTTTAGTTCACAATATATGGCATCATTCTGTTTAATTTTTGATGTTATCCTTTATTCTAGGGGTGCGTTTATTATGGTAGTATGAAAATAAAGAAAGAAAAGGTTGAAAAATATTTTCACACCTTCCCCTCATGTCATAATTGGAGTGAAAAGGATGGAAAATGAAAAAATTAATAACTCTAGTAAACATGTGAAAATGATGGAAAAAGTGTGAAAATATTTGTTTTCACCATTTTTCATCACAGTAAACGCATCCTAGTAAAATTTTATAAACTGTTATCAAGATTGATAAATTTATAAATAGAAATCAAATTCCTATTTTTCTTTAATTAAAAAAAATGAATAAATAGAATACATTGTGCTTTGATCTTTTATTTATACTATATTATATTAAAACAAAATAATTTGCAGTGCATTTTCCCTTCCATTTTGCATGTTACATGCTTACAATTGCACAATTTTCGATGCAAACTCATGACTATACACGTTTCCATTTTTTCATACCATTTTAATTTTTCAAATTCAAATATTAAGTTTTGCAGTTTGACAAATTCGTCCTCCCATTTTGCATGTCATGCAAATAATTGCACACTTTTCAATGCAAATTCATGACTTTACATGTTTCTATTTTCTCATATCATTTTAATTTTTGAATTCAAATATTAAGTTTTGGAGTTTGATAAGTGTAGTCCACTATATAATGATGAATATACTGAATTATTCGTACTAAAATAAAGTAGTCACGTTAATTAATTTAAGTTTTGTGTTTACTAAATGTATTATTATATGTAAGAATGTTCACTTAGATAAATTTTATTAATTTGAAATATTTAATTTAATACTTAAATGATGCTCTATTGACTCTAAAAATGTAGAATTGAAATACAATCAAACTGTAAAGCGCAACGCGCGCGGGTAAATTTAATTAATTGATAAAAAGTGAAAATATGTGTGAAAAATCTTTTTGATATGGGTCTTAGGAATATTGTTGTGGGGTACCCTGTGGAGGGGGGGACTCTTGATGCGAATTTAAGTATCTCCTACAGTTTTGGAGTTGCTGCATATGATTGTGACAAATCTTGGTTGAGATGTAACACCCTAATTTAATTAAGACGTTAAATTAATATTTTAAAGAATAAATTACAGCGGAAAATATGAATATATTTTCCTTTATTTAAATAATAGTTATTAACTTAGTTTAAAGAAAGCGTTATATTTTATTTAACCAAAAGATGGCGAAAAATCCAACCAAATCACATGCAACAAGTACGGAAAGAAATAAAGTAAACGTAGAATATATAATTCTAAAGTCTTAGGAACCAAAATAAATTTCTATTTATTTTAACTCGTCATCCGACACGTCAACGCCTCCAATTTCAATTACCTGAAAAGTTTAAGTTTGGGGGTAAGTATACGTGAATACTTAGTGTGACCAGTTATACCATATATTGTCCAGTTTAATAAAACTGGATGCACGTAGTGAAAATTAAAGTCAAGTAATACGCAATAAGGAGTGAGAGCAACTTAATGGACAACTCAACACGGTCCACTCAATACTAAATGTCAACATACAAGGCGTCAATAAGTAAGAGCAAAGTCAATGGACAACTCAAACATGTCCTGCTCATCAAATGATATCAAGTGTATTGTACGCAAGCGAGAGCAAGTCAATGAACAACTTAACACGGTCCGCTCAACACTTAAAGTCAAATAATCACATACGACAAATCACATCGTATTAAAAAGGACAAAATAAGTCAACGGTATAAAGTTAAGTAAGATCCCACACTTTAAATTTGAGCAAAAACGACCCAAACAAGTCAAGTAGCAGATGAGGATTCTAGTTGCGCCGCACCTAATTGGATTACATAATTTACTCATAAGAACACTTTAGCTAATTTATTAAAAATGTAACAGCAAGCTTTGGCCTACACTTGGACTTATCAAGAATGAGTTAACTTAGAAATCAATTTAACATAAACCTGTATAACCCCCTTCTCAGCCCGAAGGCTCCCATGACAGACAGTAATTAAAAGATTAATAATTTTATTTTTTTTCCTCAGAATTCCTCCCAAAATATCGAAACACTGAAACAACAATATTTTACTAAACCTATGAACCTCCTGATTTAACATTTATACAGTATATAACTAACTATACCTACATGCATCTATAACTTTAAATATTAAATTCTTTACTTTTTTAGTGAATTTGTCTTTACTGCTAAACAATTCTAAACATAACTTTAATCAATCAAATATAATAATAAACTATTTAGCTTATCAGACAAAATTCTCCTACAAACTAAAAATGAATACACGCATGCATAGATACTGTAATTATTATAATATGATTTTATCCTTCAAATTCCCTTTCAACAAAAGACATTCTCTCTCGACTGCCTACACGTACGCACATATTAAGATTAACTATCATCATCTTCTCTCTCACAATTTCATCTACTCTCTCTTAGACTCTCTCTCTCTCTGATGCAGACTAACCACTTAACTGTAAAGCCTTAAAACCGAAATAATAAGAAATAATCTTCACAACATGACATAAAATCTAACCAGTGGAGTTGATACCCAAAGAGTTGGGCGTGGCTGATGAAGGGCTGAGAAAGCAACACGGTTTTCTTTAGAAAAAAAAAAAAAACACAATCGCTGATCGAAAACTGTCGCAGAGGAGAAATATTTTGAGAATTTGATTTCTGGTGGTAGTTTCTTGAACGTGGTGGCTAGGGTTTAAAAAGAGTTGAAAAGAGTTTGAGTAGGATTAGGAGTTTGAAGTTGAGTAGAAGTAGGAGACGTGAGGGAGAAGATTTCGGCGCACGATAAATTTCTAGTTACTTAATTCCTTAACCCACAACTTGTACGTCCCTTCTCTTTTTTTTTTCAATTAAGTTTTTTATTGGATAATAAACAAAGGTATGAAATATTTAGTTTGATACGTAAAATAATTAAAGTTCTTCCATATGAAATATATATTAAGGCCACCATTATAATCTAAAGATTTATCCTTTAACTATATGGCGCAACTACAGACTACCTCAAGTCCACAAGGACCACAACAAATAAATTCGAGCTAATTCGAATAATTTAAACATTTCATATAATAGAAGAAATAACAAGTCTTATAAAATAAATTAAGCTTATTTAAATGCGGGGTGTCACAAGAAACGACGTCGTTTCTATAATCTTTGCTAGCACTTAGAAAAAAACCGCAATATTGAGGCTATCATCAATCCACAAATTGCATATGTATCGGCTCTCTATGCGCAGTAGATGCATTGTGGCAAATTTTGGTTGAGAAATTTAGTATTGTGTTTAGGTGGTTATATTTTTTTACATGATTCAAATTGGAATCTATTGGAGTAAATTCAAAGTTTCAAGCCGGCCGGTGTTCAAAATATGCCAATGATTTTTTTCTCCATCATGATGACATCATCAACATTTCTTCTTACATGTCAACATTTTCACTAATACATAATCCACGTCATGAGGGACGTGCAAATAGTTAAATTATTAAAAGTCAAGGTTTATGAAAAGAAATAAATTATTAAATAAATATTCAAACTCGAAATCCCCGTCATGATTAACAATAACCATAATAATGAATTTCTTCGCAACAAACTAAGCCAAATTGGATATTTCCTTGTTTATATACATATAACAAGTGGCTGATTATTCAATTACATATAAAACTTGTTTCCCAAAAAATAAAAGTGAAAAAAGAAAAAAAAATTCCTTAGACAAAATTGATTCATGGAGTGCAGGAAATTCGAAATAACTCTTAATTCGGCCGAGAATATTCTAAGACCCGGTGGTGAAGCAGAATTCCTAACAAACCCTAGCAACAAGGATTTTTAATACTCCCTCTGTTGTCCCGTTCAATAAGTCCCATTTTGCCATTTTGGATGTCCCACTCACTAAGTCTCATTTACCTATTTGACAAAGATTAATATACTAAAACTCACTTTATATCACATTCAAACGTGCATAGTATTGTTTACTTTATTGTACAGTGATTTTCCACCGAACCCACTTTAACATCAACAATAAAATACACTTTAATCACACTTTTTATCATCTAACTCTTTTTCTTAATCTCTGTGTCCATCCAAAATGAGACTTATTGAACGGGACGGAGGAAATATGATAATATGAACATAAGGCACTAATGGAGGTTAAACCTCAAATAAAGCACGACATACCCACCCTAGAGGGCTCAAACTCAAATACAGACCGATCAATAAACAACGAAATACCCATTAACAACAATTACTTTTCAACTAGGAATCGAAAAGACAAACACTTGAAATACTAATAAGTACTCAAATATGGGAATGATGACATTAGCAGTCAAGTACCTCTCCAGTCAAGAGAAACCATGCTCCTTGTACCATCACCATACCTCCAAGGTCCATTACTTTCTCCAAAAGAGATGGGGGCTTCTCAATCTCTGCCCAAAACTTATCTCCGAAACTGTACGAGATATTGAGTGTCCCCTCTCCAGCTACCGTGCGGCTCAGCTCATTTACGGCCTTAAGTTGTAAGTTGAAAAGAGTCTTGAGCGGTATTCTGACTTGACCGATATACTTATCTTCAAGCAGGGATCGCTCACAATAGAGCTCCACCACCACTTCTGCTCCATGTATGTGGATAGACGACTCGTTTATCGTGTAACCAATCGTGGAATTCCATCTAGGGTTTGTCTCTCCGACCATGTCCACGTTGGTTTTCATGGTGGTGTTGGATTCTCCGTTGATCGAAACCTTGGCGTAGACTTTCATCCTCCCCAAATTCCGGACGTCTGGAAGATTGCAGGCTGAAACTAGGGTAATGTAGAATTTTCTGCACTCCATCATGTTTGCCATTTTTTTTTTTTTAAATTATGTGGGATTTTTGTTGGAACTATGGATATTGCTTGGATCTGCCGTTACTATATATATGGTATTGGTATATTGTGTGATATGTGAGTTTGGTCATTGGGAATATATATGACTTAGAAAAGTATAGTCTTGTCATTATGTAGGAGAAGTTGTACAAGTTGTTTCCTAGTAGCCACGGAGGAGACACAAACCTCAGTCATCCACAAGTTGACTTAAATAAAAATTACATTTTAGAGGGGTGATGTGTACAACGTTCCATTAGCACCGCTCTCGTTTAGTTCACAATAGCATCAAAAGACTTGTTATAATGATTAAATTTTTCCTTAGCATATATATTGAAATTTTTTTGACTTGCATGTTGACTAAATCAAAAGCCTTGTATAATGATTAAATCAAGATCAACTTGGCCTTTTCGCAGGATAGAAGTGAAGAAATGAGTCTTTTTTTACTCATCCCCTACTGATCAACTTGGGCCATTCTTCCCACTAGTTGAGTTTTATAGCTTATAACTAATTTAATTGAGTTGGAAGTTTGATATTAAAACTAAGTGTGCGTTCACTTTGACTGATAATGATTAATGAATACCACATTATATCATCCTTTTATTTGATTGAGGGAAAAAAAACAAACGCATACTAAGATTTTAAAATAGGGCAAGGAATGGTTCTGCCACTACTACAAAAATGCACATACATGACGGATATTATCCGTCATGTATGAGCGTGTCCAACCGTGGTTATCTTGTGTGTAATGTATACTGGTGTATTATACATGACGGTACACAACCGTTATAAAAAGCATACATACATGACGGATATTATCCGTCATGTATGTGCGTGTTCAACCGTAATGAAATATTGATTTTATCTTTAATTATGTATATTGCACGACGGTGAAAATCCGTCATCTATAGTTTACTTTATATGACGTTTTATTGCCGTCATGTATAACGCCCAATTGTTATGTTTATTATTTTTTCCTCCTATCAACGAAGCACCAAAATATGAAGCATTCAAAATCATTAAATACCCTAAAATCTCCATACATTCATCATCCAAACATCCAAATACGTCATAGATACATCAAAATAAATAATCTTCATACATTCATCATAAGTTGTATGTTGTCCACAACAAAAATAACTAAAAAGTACATAGTACCACAAAATGATCTCCCATGCTCACAATGGCAAGAACTCGG
Organism: Schizonepeta tenuifolia; assembly: GCA_029490685.1. Taxonomy (NCBI): domain Eukaryota; kingdom Viridiplantae; phylum Streptophyta; class Magnoliopsida; order Lamiales; family Lamiaceae; genus Schizonepeta; species Schizonepeta tenuifolia. Next base: position 122,298,987 of record CM055956.1, read on the forward strand.
ATTCAAGTACCTAATATAAGAAAATATATATAGTCAAATTCAACATATTAATCAAATACTTAACATTAGAAAATACACATGAAAGCATTAAATAAAATGTATATATACCTGAAACTCTAAGATGCTCAATCAAACAAATAGCCAATTCATCACGGACCTCTCCACTGCAGGCATCAACTTTGACTAGAGTTGGTGTCCCCTTTGTGGAACTAATTCTTAATGCATGAACAGTTCCATAAATGAAACATAAGCACTAATGTTTCTACGTAAACAAGCATTACCACAACCTCAATAGTCAAAAGTAATGAAGTTATATAAATCAGTAGCAACCATTTAAAGTTTACAGATGCTTTTAAAGACACTCTAAAGAGAGATAACATATCTAATAAGTGAAAGGTAATATAACTAGTTATATAAATCAGTAGCAATCAGTAGCAATTCATTCTTCAAGCAATATAACTAATTTGCGAATAGTAATCACTACGCTGCTCTATATCTAATGTGTTGAAACTTGACCTCAACTGCTTTACATAAAGAGAGATATAATAAGTTTTCAAATAATAACAATCGACTGAAACTATCTACTACAAAAACTGTAATTAAGATAACTGGATCCATTTTTTAGTTTTATTTTATCATTCAGACTTTGTCCTATTTTGATGATTCGGGTCCAAAACAAATGAGCCCCTATAGATTTAATTCAGACACCAAACAACATTCATGGACATTTTCTTTAGTTCTCTTTGTGGCCTAAATGTAGTTTGTGATAGTGAATTTACTACTGTGAGTACTAGAAAACCACTTTTCCTTTTTCTTTCTAATTAGTATAGTATTTTTTACTGTTCTGTCGAAGCATGGAGCTAGAAAAATTAAGGTTCTCATTTCTCAACTACCACAGAAGACAAATCAAGATCTCTTAGCAGTGACAGATGTTGGTGTCAAACCCAAAATTAATACTCTTGCTAATTCACACTTGGATATTCTACCGAGAAAAAGAACAAAAGAAATGGGAAAATTGACCATAACACTAGACATCTTAAATCATATGTTACAGAAGAAACCAAATATACAATTATAAGGAAAAAAAGAAGATCGTGGAATAATAATTTATCAACCTAAAGGGAGAGAGTGTGGTGACTCGACAATTGCAGTTCTTGTAGCCAAACTCCACAATCTGAAAATAAAAAATAGGAGTAAACATCAGTGGGAAACCTAATTACCCCAAATAATAACCCTGACTTCAAAACCCCAATTATCAGACGCATAATTCATGATAAACGCATCATGAATTGACCAAACACTCTTGGGTGGACAACTTACCTGAGCCTGAGATTTGGGTAGAGACCAGAGAGACCAGAGGCGACGGGCACGACTGAAGCACTGGCGGGGCGGAGATAAGGAGCTTTCAATCCAGAAATCAATTTGGGAAGTAATCGACAGCGGAAATCGAACTGAGAAATAACAACAGCTTAGGCGAATGAGGTAGCGGGCTAGTGGCTAACGGAATACGGGAGGGATGGGGCTGCCGGCGGCGAAGGATATTCAGTAGGAGGTACGAGGAGTTTGAGCAGAAATTTATTGGGGAAAGAATTTTTCGTTTCTCGAATAGGTTGGGTAGGTGGTCGAATAAGCTGAGAGCACACGAGCGAGTTGCTTATGGTGGCAGCGGACGGCGGAAGAGAATGCGGTGGAGGGCAGGCCAGGAGAAGAATTCACAAAGAGGAAGAAGAAAGCGGAGAACAGAAAGCGAAGAAGAGAGGATACGGGGATGAGAGGGTGTTTCACAAAATTAGGGATTAGGAACTTAAGTTTTATTTCATATATACTGATTGTTTTATTAAATAAATTAATTAATTCATACAAATTAATCAAAAATAGTCTGTAGTGCACTTGGTCTTGTGTGGTTACAAAACCTTTAGGCACCTAGGTTCGATACTTCCTTCAAGCAGGAATAAAATTCTTTTATATTTTAATTAATTAAAAAAAATAATTAAACAATAATGACGCTTTTCTTACGGTTTTTATTAACTGTCAAGTATATATGCGAATACATGACGGTTAGGCATTACAGTTTTATGTAACCGTCATCTAACTCAAATGGAGTACGCACATATATGACGTTTAAATTTTTAACCGTCATGTAATGTAAAAATGCGGACATAGATGACGGTACACCAAATAAACCCTCATATAAGCAGTGTAATGTATATGCATTTTTCTAGTAGTGTGCCAGCCGTCAGGTTTGATGGAGAAAGAATCACATGCAATTAATTAGGAGCTAGAGTCTTTTTAAGGATTGTAACTATGGAGTATTCGACGATTAAGGACACTTTTATGTGGGCATACTATTTGAGGACAAATATTAAGCAAATTAACCCTCCGCAGGACAATTTTTGGCCCTATCGGGCTCAATCGCTCATGATCGATTTTCTGAGCCCGAATGCTTAGGTGACATGCCAAATCAGTTCCACATCATCTCCACCTATACCTCCGGCCTACTTCCGCCGCCCGATTCCACCAGGCGCAGCCCTAATTTCTCTTCACACAACTCATAGCCTTAATTTCTTAGGGTTGCACTAGAATTTAGGGATTTGGAACAACACAAACTACGGTGAGGGTGTGATCATCAGAGTTTTGGACACCAGAATCACTCCGGTCCACCTCTCTTTCAACGATGCCGGCATGCTGCCACTGCCCGCCAATTGGAAGGGCATGTGCGAATTCAGCGGCGGCGCCGGCTGCAACAAAAAGTTCATCGGAGCTAGGAATTCCATCAGCGGCGCTTCAGGGCCGCCCTTTGACGACGAAGGCCACGACACGCACACTTCCAGCACGTTCGCCGGAAACTTCATTCCGGAGTCAGCATTTTTGCGCGGCCGAAGGTTGCGCCGAGGCTGACATAATGGCGGCCATGGACGCCGCCATTGACGACGGTGTCGACGTGCTTTCCCATTCTCTGGGTGGCAGTTCAACTTATTTCTACGCCGACGGCTTTGCTATCAGCGCTTTTGCTGCTACTCAGAAGGGCATTTTCGTCATCGCCTATGCCGAAAATTCCGGCCCGCTTGATTTTACATTGTCAAATGAAGTGTTGGAAATGGTTTATTTTTAACCATTAATTTGAGGATAAATATTGTTAATTAAATATTTATTATTTAATTGAAATATTTATTGGATGTTAATCTATGCCATGAGTAGATGAACGTGGTATATTTAATATCTCTAAACCGATTTCCTGTGAGTGAGATATTGTATGCTAAAGGTTGGATGTTGAAGTAGTAACTAACATGTTATTAATTATAATAAATGTTAGTTGTCCCACATCGGTTATATGTTGATGATTTGACTAGTAGTTAAGGCTATGTCTGTATGGGCTTAATAACTTGTTGGGTTGGTGTGTATGATTCAGGGCAAGCCTGGGACTGGGACTTGGATCTTGACAATTGGTGCTTTGGGCTGGTGTTTGGGCTTATCTTTTTGGACCAACTTCACAAGCCCAATTCGATTAATTGTTGATCCCAATCCGGAAGCCCAACGAGTGAAGCCCATCGGCCCAGAGAACTCTTGGCTGCTGTAACCGCCGGAGACCTCTTCACATCCGGCAACTCTTGGCGTCTGAAACCGCCAGCCATCATGGCTGAATTGATGGCGACGAGTCCCTTCACTTGATCGAGAGCTGCTATATATAGGAGCATTTTCATTTGCAGAATTCACTCATTGCAAGCAATCTGCACTCCTCTCTTGCATAAGCATAGCATATCATACACGAGTTCAGTCTTCGTTCTAGTCTAGTTCGCCGGAGCTGACGTCAAGATCGTTTTAACCTTAGGGGATGAGCCGCCTTACCGTGAGCACTACCGGGGCGTAATCTCGTCTTGCGGGCAGAAGTCTAACTTTGGACGATCTGGTTTTCCTAAACACTGTTCTTCAGTTTTCTGTTGTAATTCTTACAAATTCTGTCTGTGTTCAAGTTCATCAATAAAAGAAGTATTGTTCATTGTTATCCACACGAGCAAGCACCCGATTCCTAACAATCGCAAGACGAGAATAATGAAAGTTACTTGCTCGTGTGCTTCCTCAATCTGAACTTCAACCTGAAATTCTGCTGAAAAAATGTCTACTAATACGGGCACTGAAGCTACCACTCTTTCCTCCACCACTTCTGGAACCATTGGCTCCTCGAGCTCAACTATGGCTCCGGTCCAACCTGCTGCTCTGCTCATGCCGATCGCCGAGAAACCTCCTGTTTTCTCGGGAACTGACTTCAAAAGATGGTCCCAAAAGATGATGTTCTACATCACCACAATGGAGCTTGCTAGCTTCCTGCGTGACGAAAGACTTCCTGTCCCAGCTGAGGACGAGGAGAATGTGCAAGTTCGTATTAACTACGATACTTGGATGCATTCCGACTATCTGTGTCGGAATATGTTGCTGAACGGGCTTGATGATGGCTTGTTCAATGTGTTCAACATCAAGGAGACTGCCAAAGAAATTTGGGATGCTCTTGAGTTGAAATACCGTGTTAATCCTGCTAGCACGAAGAAGTTTGTAGTGACGAGGCTCACCGAATTTCAAATGGTGGACAGTCGTCCTATGATGCCCCAAGTGCAAGAGTTCCAAACTCTTGTGCATGATGTTCATTCCGAGGGGATGCCTCTGCCCGAGGCGTATACTGTGGCGCTCTTCGTTGCCAAGTTACCGCCAAGTTGGAAGGAGTTCAAGGGATACCTTAACTACAAGCGAAATGAGATGTCCCTTGAGACGTTGGTGGCTAAGCTTCAAACCGAAGCTTAAGTTCGTGATCAAGATTTGAAGGCCAAGGCTCCAAAGGAGGCTAAGGCTAATTTGACCGATGGTAGGGGCAGACCTTCGAAGAAGCGTCCTTATCCTGCCAAAGGCAAAGAAAAGAAAGTGGCACCTCTGACCAAGTTCACCGGGACGTGCTACAAATTATGATAAGCCCGGACATATGTCAAAGAACTACCGTCTGCCGAAGAAGAAGGGAAAGGACAAGGTCAACCATGTCCAAAAAGACTACGACACCTGGGACAAAGACGACCTTGTTGCCATGATCACCGAGGTAAACCATATTTCGGACCCTAATCCTGTTACTTGGTTTCTTGACACAGGGGCGACTGTTCATATCTGTATGAACCGGAACTTGTTCTATACCTACAAGGAAGTTCAAGACTGCTTTGTCACCGAGGCGAGTGACTGTACCTCACCTGTTCTTGGAGTTGGGACTATTGTACTCCAACTCACCTCCGGTGTGGAGATAACTTTGAAGGATGTGCTGCATGCTCCGGCAATCCGCAAGAATTTGGTGTCTGGTGTCAAACTAGTTAGGGCTAAGTTTGATATAGATCTTCGTAGTGATTTTGTAATCATACGTAAGTTTGGCAAGACTCTTGGACAAGGTCAAATTGTTGATGATATGTTCAAGTTAAGTGTGCGTACTTGTAAGCCTTCTAAGGCAGTTGCTAATGATAATAAAGCTACTACTTCTGCTTACTTGCTTGAGTGTTCTGATTTATGGCATTGTAGACTTGGTCACGTAAATCTAAATGCTATAAAAAGACTTGCTAATATGGACTTGTTAAATATTGATTTATCTAAGACACAAGACAAGTGTGAAGTCTGCGACCACGAGATTTGAATGGAGAATAAGTCCAGCCGATTGTTCTTCCAGATCGTTTTTCTAACTTTCTTTTCATCCAAATTTCAGTAATTTTTGGATATAGGAAAAAGAAATAAAGATAAACTGACTTTTTAGATTATAACAAGGTTGGATATGTTGAGAAGAGAATTTGGAAGGTGGGAGGAAGAGTGACGCTAATTTAATTTTTTCAAAAGCGAACAAAATTTTTGTTAGTGCGGGCGAACGAAAATTTTATCTCTATTTAAGAAAATAAATATTATTTGCCACGTTACTCTATTTACACTTTTACTCACACATTTTTCACATTTATGATTAAGTATAAATAATAATTATAAAAAATATGGAGGTTACCAAACGTAAAAAAGTTAAATGACCGTTAAAATTGGCAAAAAATTGACTTTACTTCATTACCCACACTTATTCTAACATGCGTGGATAAAATACCTACATATTTTATGTGTGGCTGTTTATGTGTGGGAAAAATTCTAATTTTTTGTAGTTGAATAACTTTATAGATATCGTGAACTCTCCATTAGTATATACATTCATTGATTGATTTTTAAACTATATTTTGGCATTTGTAGAAACTGACTGTGGTGAACACGTTAGCAGGAGTTGTATGAACAACACTTGTTTAAATAATTTATTGGTGGCCTGATTTTCCTTCAAAATTGTCTCAACAAGCATATTGTCAGCAGCTCGTTTTCCTCCGATGGGGCATCAGGTAACGCACGTTTTACCTTTCTTTATAGCAAGACTTGCTTGTGAATTGTTTGGTAATTTAGTATTCTATCAATTTGGGAATAAATCAATAAATGATATAGCTTTGTTGTTGTAACTTGTAAGTGTACGTTAGAACATAACAGATTTAGATTTTTGTTTAAAATAGTACACACAATAACTAGAAGAAGCATTATCGTTGTAAATATTTCTATAAGTACAACAAATATTTTATTACATAACCATTATCGCACTAGTTTTGATAGTTTTTGTTTTTCACAAGTACTGCAGCAGATCTTCAACAACATATACCACAATAAGGAAGGTGTAGCCTACAAGTTGATGGAGATTAAGAAGCTAAACAACAAAAGATGGGGAAGAAAAATCTTGAAATATTTGGTATCATCAAGACGGATTGTAGATTTTGCTACCACAGTGATTTAAATATTTAGAATCTTTGTAGTGAGTATATTGTATACTATTATATATTGTCAAATGTGTACTTTGATTTTTTGGAATATTATTAAAAGTTATATATGATATAATCTTGTTACGTTTTAAATGTTGCTCGTATTTATAATTAACTCTTGATGTCATATCTAATTGTGAAATTAAATTACAAAAATAATAAAAATATTCCTAATATTTTAACATCAATTACATTTTTGAAAAATTATTACCCACACGTAAGTTATAGTATTTACCCACACTTATAAATTGCTTATTGTCAATAACAAATTCCACGTCAACATTTATATAATTTCCACATCATCATTATTATTGCAAAAATATATTTATCCACACATAAAAAGCACTTTCAGCGACATATTCATGTGTAGGTAATGTTTGATGATTCATCCATATATATATATATAGGTAAAAATCTTTAACTGCAAAATTATAACGTCACATGTTGACATTTGTTGTATGTGTGAGTTAAACTTTACACCCACACATAACTTAATCTTTAGCCACATTTGCATGTGTGGCTAAAACCTTAATTTCTTGTAAAGAAAACTCCTTGTACCATCACCTTCAGTGCAGGTTGGTCCATTACTTTCGCCAAAAGAGATGGGGGCTTCTCAATCTGTTATATATTAGTGACACGAATCTTGGCTCATAAGTTGTTTCCTAGTTTGATTAGGACTAGGGCTTTATTTTGTACTATTATAAATAGGTGATCTCCTATTGTAATTTGTATCTCATATTTGATCTCATTTATCCCCATTAGTGAAGTCTTCTCTTCTGCCCGTAGTTTTCTCCCGATTTGGGTTTCCACATAAATCTTGTGTTTTTTTCGTTTCATGTTTTTCGTTTCTACTTGTCTTATATTCATAACAGGTGGTATCAAGAGCTTAGGTTTCAACCTGGGGCTACGATGACAAGTATAAAGTACGATATTCCGCTGTTGGATCGCAACACCAGATTTTCGCTATGGCAGGTGAAGATGCGCGTTGTGCTCGCCCACATGGATTTGGACGAGACTTTGCTGGGGTTTGAAAAGATGCCCAGTTCCTGGACAGACGAGGACAAGAAAAAGAAGGATCGTAAAGCTCTTTCCCATATACAGTTGCATCTATCAATCAGATATTGCACGATGTTTTGAAGGAGACCACTGCTGCCGGTCTCTGGCTGAAGTTGGAGCAACTTTGTATGACTAAGAGCCTTACCAGTAAGTTGCATCTGAAGCAACGTTTGTACTCTCATCACATGGCAGAAGGTACGTCTCTAGAAGAGCATATTACTGGTTTTAAAGAAACTGTTGGTGATTTAGAAGCTTTGGATGTTAAGTATGATGATGAGGGTTTGACTTTGATGTTATTATGTTCGCTGCCTGCATCGTATAATACATTTCGTGATACTATCTTATATAGTCGTGATACTGTTACTCTTGATGAGGTTTTTGATGGTTTATTTTCTAAAGAAAAGATGAAGCATCTTGTTAGTGGTTCTGATACCTCGACAGAGGGTTTGTTTGTTCGTGGAAGGCCACAAGACAGAAGTAACGGTGATAGGAAGAAAGGGAAAGCGAGATCTAAATCTCACAATCCTGAGTATAAATGTAACTACTGCAAACAGCCCGGGCATTTCAAAAACGAATGTCCGAAATTGGAGAAGAAAAACAAGAAGGCTGGCGGTAATGCATCTTCGAATCAGAAACAAAAGGGGAATGGAGCAGGTTATAAGGGAAATGAAATAGCTGAGGCCGACCTTGCCGATGGAGATTGCAGCGATGGTGAACTCTTCATTGCTTCTGATTCTAGCACACGACCTCATGACAAATGGGTTATGGATTCAGGCTGCACATTCCATATCACTCCCAACCGCGACTTGTTTTCGTCATATGTAACACAAAGAGGTGTTGTGCTTATGGGGAATGATTCTTCTTGCAATGTTGCGGGTATTGGAACAGTTAGAATCAAGATGTTTGATGGCATGATCCGCACGCTTGGAGAAGTAAGACATGTTCCTGAACTGAAGAGAAATCTAATCTCACTTGGTACTCTTGATGAAAAAGGGTACAAGTATTCTGGTGAAGGTGGAGTTATGAAGATCAACAAAGGCTCTCTTGTTGTGATGAAAGGAAAAAGAAAGATTGGGAAATTATATGTCTTGCAGGGCACTACACTTACTAGAGCTGTAGCCGTTTCCATCTTACCGTCTGACAGTCAGCTGGTTACTCGATTGTGGCATTTGCGACTTGGCCACATGAGTGAGAATGGAATGATTGAGCTGAGCAAGCGAGGACTACTTGATGGGCAGAAAATCAGCAATCAGAACTTTTGTGAACATTGTGTTTTGAGCAAGCAGAAGAGAGTGAAGTTCTCTAAAGGAACTCACAATACAGCCGGAATTTTGGATTATATACATTCTGATGTTTGGGGTCCGGCTAGGGTGATGTCCAAAGGAGGAGCTCGTTGGATGTTGACAATTATTGATGATTTTTCGAGAAAGGTGTGGGTTTTCTTTCTGAAGGAGAAGAGTGATGTGTTTTCTACTTTCAAGGAGTGAAAAACTATGATAGAGAAGCAGACTGGAAGATCAATTAAGCATCTTCGCACTGATAATGGTTTGGAATTCTGTTTGAAAGAGTTTAAGTCCCTAGGCAAGGCTGGGGGAATTGTTCGCCATTACACTGTTCTTCACACTCCACAGCAAAATGACGTAGCTGAGAGAGTGAATAGAACTCTATTGAATAAGGTGTGTTGTATGCTTCTCAACTCTGGCTTGCCGAAGAGTTTTTGGGCCGAAGTAGCAGCTTTGGCATTTCATTTGGTCAATCTTTCTTCATCTGTCCCGCTCAATAAGAAAACTGCTCAAGAGGTATGGTCTGGTTCTCCTCCAAATTATTCTAACCTGAGAATTTTTGGTTGTCCTGCGTATGTTCATGATGTGCAGGGAAAGTTAGATGCTCACTCAATCAAGTGCATTTTGTTGGAAATATTAGATATATATAAGTGAGAGAATTATATATTAAATATTGAAGGATAATATAAAGTGCTCAGTGTGTGTGGTCGTGTATGTATGAGAGAGCGGGTGCCAAGTTTTTTTTTTATTCACTTCAATTCTTACTAACACACATATTACATTACACATATATATAGAATATCTATGTCGGTTATTCCTTAACCGACTTTGAATATATATTACATTCTAGATTTCTCTTCTAATTTCTTTACTTATAGTGCACACGTGCACTTTCCTATATATTCTAGAATTTTCCTTTTCTCTTATGTTTTAATTCTATTTTTTAATTCTTAATTCTTATTTCTAGATATTTCTATTATAAATATCTTCTTATAAAATCAAGTTTATTTTTTTATTTTTCAACCCCCCCTTTATACTTGATTTGTCATTCCAAGCAAATTTCTGAGCCTCATAAAATCTTCGTACTTGAGTGGCTTCGTGAAGATGTCGGCAACTTGATCTTGTGATTTCACATACTCCACTTGAACCTCCTTCTTTGCAATGTATTTTCTGATGAAGTGGAAACGAGTGTCGATGTGCTTACTTCGGTTGTGGAATATTGGATTCTTCGATAGTGCGATCGCCGATTTATTATCCACACATATAGTCGTTGGCTCCTTTTGTGGCCACCCGAACTCCATTAATAAGCTTCTAACCCAAACCGCATGACAAACACTGAATGTGGCAGCGACATATTCAGCTTCACAAGTTGATAATGTGACTATGGGTTGCTTCTTCGATATCCAAGTGAAAGCAGTATCTCCCATGTAGAATACGAATCCACTCGTACTCTTTCGATCGTCGCTATCTCTAGCCCAATCGCTATCACTATAGCCAACAAGCTTATAACCATTAGTACTTGAATAGAATAGGCCATAGTCGAGCGTACCTTTGAGATATCGAAGAATTCTCTTTACTGCCTTGAAGTGAGTAGAGGTTAGATTTTCCATATAGCGACTCACGAGCCCTGTCGCATAAAGAATATCTGGCCTTGTGCAAGTTAAGTACCGTAAGCTTCCAACCAAGCTCTTGTATAATGTCGGGTCTACCTTTTCTCCTTCATAATTCTTGGATAGTTTGATCCCGTATTTCACTGGTGTGTTGATTGCCTTGCAATTTTCCATTTTGAACTTCTTCAGAATCTCTTTTGCATAATTTTCTTGTGTGATAAATACTCCATCTTCAAATTGTTTCACTTCCACACCAAGGTAGTACGCCATCAGCCCCATGTCAGTCATCTCAAATTCCTTTGTCATGGCCTTTTTGAATTCCTCGAACGTGCTTGGATTGTTCCCTATGAAGATGAGATCATCCACATACAAGCACATTATTATAATATCTTCTCCTTTGACTTTAACGTAGAGGGCATGTTCATGTGGACATTTGGTGAAGCCATTTTCTTCTAAGTACTTGTCAATTCTGCTATTCCACGCCCTTCGTGCTTGCTTTAGCCCATATAGAGCTTTCTTCAACTTCAGAACTTTATCTTTTTGTCCTTTCACCACATAACCTTCAGGTTGCTTGATGTAGACTTCTTTATCAAGATATCCGTTTAAGAAGGCTGACTTGACGTCCATCTGATAAATCTTCCATCTATTTTGGGCTGCAAGAGAGAGTATTAGTCTAATAGTTTCTAAGCGAGCGACTGGAGCAAATACCTCGTCACAGTCGATTCCGGCTCTTTGACTATATCCTTTCACGACTAGCCTTGCTTTATATCTTTCAACTTCTCCCTTGGAGTTCTTCTTAATTTTATACACCCACTTGACTCCAATAGCTTTGTGCCCTTTCGGTAATGTTGCAAGCTCCCACGTATCATTTTTCTAGACTTGCCAATTTTTGCTTTCTGTAGCTTCTTCAAAGCTAACAGGTTCACAATCAGCAAATAAGCAGAATAAGGTGACATTTTCTAACCTTTCAGTGTCGTCATAAATTTTATCCAAACTCCTTGCGCCTTGTACGGCTCTTTCATTTAAAATGGATGGTGGCGAGTCTTCAGCACTTGATGTAGGTGATGTGGGTGGAGTTGATGGTGCTGGTTGTGTATCTCTCGCTTGCTCGATCTTATTTTCATCTTGAAAATGAGGAATGAATGGGAATTCACTGTCGTTGTTGCAGGCGAAATCCCATACTCATTCTTCATCGAACTCCACGTCTCGACTTATCACAGTTTTCTTCATAGTTGGATCGTAAAGCTTGTAGCCCTTAGAGTTAGAGTCGTACCCGATGAAGATGAATGGCTTGCTTTTATCGTCGAGCTTGTTCCTTGTCTGATCTGGTACATATGCATATGTTTTTTTCTCTAACACTCTCAAGTGGGCGATCCACAGCTTTTTTCCACTCCAAGCTTTTTGAGGAGTCTTTCCCCATACACTCCTCGTTGGACACCGATTTGAAAGGTATATAGCGCACGCTACTGCTTCTGCCCAAAACTCTTTGGGCAAATTCTTCGTCTTGAGCATGCTACCCATCTCCAAAATGGTTCTGTTCTTCCGTTCCGCCACTCCATTTTGTTGGGGGGACCTCAAAACTGTTAGTAGCTGTCGAATTCCGCTTGCTTTGCAAAATTCTAGAAACTCCTTGGATGTGAACTCTCTACCTCGATCAGTCCTCAAAGCTTTGATTTCTAGTCCACTCTCTTTCTTGACGGGAACTTCTTGAAAGCTCCAAATGCTTCTGATTTCTGCTTCGAGAAGTATACCCACATTTTTCTTGAAAAAATCATTAATAAAAAGTACGAAATAATTATTTTTACTGAGGGAGCTTTGCTTGATTGGCCCGCACACGTCAGCATGGATTAACTCTAATGGCTTCTGGGCTCTCGAACCCGACTCCTTTAGGAACGGCTTTCTGAAGTGCTTCCCGAGTAAACAGCCTTCGCAGAGTTGATCGGGATGCTTGATGGGTGGTAGTCCTCTCACCATTTCTTTTCTTGATATAATTTTAAACCACCAAAATTCAAGTGCCCAAAACGGAGGTGCCATAGCCAAGATTTATCTTTATAGCAGGCTTGAAGGCATTTAACCACATCATTTTGAATATTTAATAAAAACATTCTATTTTTGGACATTGGCACCTTGGTAATTAGATTATTTTTGCCATCTCTTATTGAAAGGATGTAATCTTTCATATGAATATCATAGCCTTTCTCTAAGAGTTGTCCCAAACTCAATATATTATTTTTCATATTGGGCACGTTGTAGATGTTAGAAATAAAATCATGAGCTCCATTCTTCAACCGAATTAAAATTTTCCCTTTCCCTTTTACGGGAATTCTAGATTCATCACCAAAGGAGACATTACCATTTACCGACTCATCGAGCTCCACGAACATGCTTCTTTTTCCGCACATGTGGTTGCTTGCACCTGTGTCGAGGTACTACGTGTTATCTTGACTTCCAGCTTCTCCTTTGTATGCTAGAAGTACACTCCCTTTTTCTTCACTTGTATTCTCAGCATAATTGGCCTTCTCTTCAACCTTCGATTTTGTATCTCGGAAGCATAGTGCCCAAATCTATGACAATTATAACACTTTATTGAAGATTTATTGTACCTCGACTGTGGGTTGCAACTCCCTCGTCCGCTACTTGGGAACTCCTTTCTATCTTCATTGATTGTAAAATATCCTCGTCCACGTCCATGTCCGAATCCACGACCACGACCTCGATCTTGTTGTTGTCCGCGACCTCTTCCTTGTCGGCCACCTTCATTGCTCAAACTTTCTTCTTTCTCTTTTGGGCTCACTTGCGACTTTAAGAGTTGCTCGACAATTTCTTGTTTCTTCTTCTTTTTCTCTTCATATGCTTGTAACGATCCCAACAAGTGATCGATAGTCATCTTCTCTAAATCTTTAGTTTCTTCTATTGTCACAACAATATGCTCAAAATTTGGAGTTAGCGAACGCAATATTTTCTCTATGATTCTAACATCCTCCAATTTTTCGCCATTTCTCTTCATTTGATTAGTAACCGCCAAAACTCTTGAAAAATAATCTGAGACTGATTCAGACTCCTTCATATGTAAAGACTCAAATTCTTCTCTTAAGGTTTGGAGATGTACCTTCTTTCCTTGCTCCGCTCCTTTGCAAGAGATCTGGAGCTTCTCCCACGCTTATTTGGCGGTGCTCGCACTCGAGATCTTCTCGAAATCGTCATCCCCTAGCGCTTGATAAATGAGATAGAGAGCTTTCTTGTCTCTCTTTCTCGCATCTCGCAATCTATCCATTTGTTGTTGGGATAGTGCGGTCTCGTCCTACGGCTCTTGTAGCCACTCTCCACGATTTTCCAGACATCGTGGGCTCCCAATAGCGCCTTCATCTTGATACTCCAATTGTCAAAGTTGCTCGTATTGAGCATGGGGATGTGGAATGACGACAAATTTACTATTCTACAGGTAAGATTTTATGGCTCGGATACTACTTTATTGGAAATATATATATATATATATATATATATATATATATATATATATATGTGGTTAAATTTATAATTATATTGGAGGATTTATAAATTGTGTGCACAGTATGTGAGTGTGTGGACGTGTGGTATGAGAGAGAGAAAGCTTTGCTTATTTAATTGACCAAAGATTCACAACTTTTCTACATTCCATCACTTTACACACACACCTATTTTATACTAATTACATCACTGTAGCAACCGACCTCATGGGTCTAGATAATTCTACTCAATACACCTAGGATCTCTCTACTAGACTAATTACTACTAATGTCGGTTGTTTTCCATAGAACCGACTTAGTTTGTGGTGATAATTAATTATTCTTGATTTCTCTATATTTTAGTTTAGTTACTTTAGTTTAGATATTTTTACAAAATATCTTCATATACTAAAAATCAAGTTTATTTTAATATTCCAACATATTTTTCTGGGCTATAAGCCTGGTGTGAAAGGATACAAGCTTTGGTGTCCTGAAACCAAGAAGGTCATAATGAGTCGAGATATTGTTTTTTATGAGACTTCTATGGTTCGTAATGCTACTGCTCAAGACTCTTACATTGGTGATCAGTCTAGTCCGAATATGCAGTTGAAGGTTGAAGTTGGATCAAAAGTTGCACCTTTAATCAAGTCTGAAGCTACGTCAGAAGAACTAAGTAGCTTAGTTTCTGAACCACCAAGTGCAACTCCACAATGTTGCATTGCAAGAGATCGACCAAGGCGTGAGATAAAGCCTCCTGAAAGGCTTATTGAGTCTTCTAGTTTGGTAGCAGAAAGACCAGTTGAATCTTCTAACATGGAAGCTTATGCTTTGCATGTGGCTGAGGTGATCGAGTCGTGTGAAGAGCCCGCCTCCTACAAAAAGCCAATTGCATGTGTTAATTCTGCAAGGTGGATAGCTGCTATGGAAGATGAGCTCGAATCACTTCTGAAGAATCGCACTTGGGTATTAGTGAAGTTGCCAAAAGGCAAGAAAGTTGTTCGGTGCAAGTGGTTATTTAGGAAAAATGAGGATTTGAGATATAAGGCGAGACTTGTAGCAAAAGGTTTCAGTCAGATTCCTGGTGTGGACTATAATGATATATTTTCTGCTGTTGTGAAGCATAGTTCAATACGAGCTTTGCTTGGCATTGTTGCAATGCATGATTTGGAGCTTGAGTAGCTCGATGTGAAGATTGCATTTTGCATGGAGATTTAGAAGAAGACATCTACATGGAGCAAACTAAGGGTTTTGTAGTTCCTGGAAAGGAGGACTACGTTTGTTTATTACAGAAATCACTTTATGGTTTGAAGCAGTTGCCGAGGCAGTGGTATAAGACATTCGATCAGTATATGACTACTCATTCCTTCAAGAGGAGTGATGCTGATAGCTGTGAATACTATCGTGTTGGTGATGATGGATCTTTTGTATATATCCTACTCTATGTTGACATGTTGATTGCTGCGAATAGCAGTTCAGAGATAGCAAAGGTGAAGAAGCAGCTCAGTCTTGAGTTTGATATGAAGGATTTGGGAGCTGCAAAGAAGATACTTGGAATGGAGATTACAAGAGATAGAGAGGCGGGAAAGTTATACTAAGTCAATAAGGGTATATCGAGAAAGTTCTACATCATTTCAACATGCAGAATGCGAAACCGGTTAGTACTCCTTTGGCAGCTCATTTCAAACATTTTTCTACTTTGTCGCTGCAGTTGGATGAAGACATTGAATATATGTCTCGAGTTCCATATTCTAGTGCAGTGGGGTCACTCATGTATACTACAAGAAATTGAACTTTTAGCCACACATATGTAGCCACACATAATAATGTGTGGCTTGCCACACATTATTAAAAAATGTGTGGGCAAATGAATTGCACCGTTTTACTTAATCACTAACATATAGCATGTGTGGCAATAACTCTATAGTCACATTTATAATTCGATCTTAAATTTTTTATTTTTTCTAATTTAATTTATTTTCCTTTTGAATTTGGTGCGTCTACTAATTAGAAAATCTAACCACACATAATTTTCACTTATTTATGTGTGGTGAATGATTTTTTTTTCCCCCTCAAATTACTGACATTTAATAAGTGTGAGGAAACATATTTAACCATACTTATATTTTAACCTCAATTTTTTTTTTCCTTTTACTATATTTCTCTTTAATTTTTGTATGCCTACATGACGAATTAATAAAATTTATTAGCCACACATAATTTACCAGTTATCTATGTGTGGCTAATAACCTCTCATAATTATTACTACTTGTTGAAATATAAGTGTGAAAAATATTTAACAACATGTATTTTCATGCCTTAATTGTTTTACATACTTAATTATATTTCTTATAGATTTTGTTGTGCTATATAATTACGGATTTTATCTGTTTAGTTAATAATTTGTTGTAATTACTAGTAATTTATTACCCTAATTACTTCAAGTTTGTTGTGCTTATGTGGAAAGTTAAAAGTCTTGTGTATTAATTATTTAGTTATTTCCTATCTAGATAAAAGAATAACAGATAAGGAAAATTACATTGTCTTCCTATAATCGATCTTGTTCTTGTTGATGATCATATTTACATTTAATAAATTTACCCACTGCTACTAGTAAAATTTGACTTAGAATTGTTGCCATTGGTTCTCTGTCTTTAAGAGCAGCATAGGTGAGCACTAGGCCGATGACATCACCATAAACTTATATTTTGTTCGATTAAATGAAAGAGTTGTGATCGAATGTATTGTTCTATTTATTGGCGGTTTCTATATCTTGATCTTTTCCTTGTCGCCTGAGAATTACACAACTCAACCCATTGTTGGTTTGAGCACTTCTAAATGAATAAACCGCAAGAAATGTGGTTGGAATTCATCTTTGGAAATGATCAAACCTTTATAAGTTGATAAGGTTTATAAATTAGATCATGAGCTGAAAAATATATTCTTTCGAGTGTGTATATAAATATATGTGTGTACATCGTTATGTTCACAGCATAAAGTTTCAATATTTTTAGTTGCATTGGAGACTATTTTGATTTCTATAATTTTATTGCGAGATGAGATATGGAACTCGACTATTATTTCTGCTGCAATTTCATAGAATATTTGGACATATAGCCAACCCATTATGTAATGCCATATTGACGTATCTTAATCTAATTCCCGAGTTCATCGTTTTAGGTATTAGTTTTGATTAGGTAACTTGACAAAGTGTGATTGGATGATTTTAGTTTCGTGCTTACTCATGTTTTCCTGCAATTATATTGCATTTTTTTTATGAAGTATGGCTCTTGATTTTTGAATGTTAATGCAGGAACTTGATTAATAATGTAAGAAGATTAGCCTCTTATTTTGGCCCACTTGTTATATTGAAGCGAACTTTTTGTTAGATGATAATTACATTTGGAAAATGATTGTAGTGTCAATTGATTGGTTAAACACTTTATAAGTATTTATGGCATATTGTTTAGGAAACTTGGTGGAAATACCATTTCAATGGAGAGGCAGAAGGGATCCTACAAGAGCTCATGACTGTTGTCAAAGATATGCTACGAAACACAGAAGTAGCTGTTCGATCTTTTATGATTTTACGACCCAGATTTCTTCACCAAAAGAAAAACTTCTGCCAGCAGGTGTCACTACACCGTCCCAGCCTTGTGGGGCAACTGTGACTCAAACATCTAGTGGTCAGCCTGCAGAAAACTCTATGGTTCCTGTTATTGATTTCTACTGTGGACTACCAAAAAAGCCATCGCCCTCTTTGCAGCAAAGATCATATATTCCATAGATCGCTTTAAGGCAAGTCGATTGAGATGGTGAAGCTAAACAACAAAAGATGGATGAAGATCTTGAAGTGTTTGGTATCTTCAAGACACATACAAGATTTTGAGACCTTAGTTGTATAAATATTTTGAATTTTTTGTTGTAGGCGTACATATATGTGTATTTTGACTTTATGGAATATTATTTGGTAAAAATTCTATGCTTTACATTTTCGTGTTTTTGTGTTTTGAATTTATATATTTTTAATATTATATACTAGATAGTTAATAAAAATGCAAACAATCTTATATAATAAATATTTTTTCCTATTTATGGACACAAATAAATAATAAATTTTTTATTAATTTAATTGTTACCCATACATAAGTTATACCATTTACCTACACATATCAACTGTAAAACATGTCGCCATGTCATCATCAACAAATTATTACCCACTCATATTTTATAACAATTACCCACACTTAAAAATTGTCACGTGTCAATGTCGAATTCCACATCATCATACACATAATTTCCACATCAGAATTATATTATTGCAAAAATATATTTACACACACATAAAAGAAACTTTCAGTGACATATATATGTGTAGGTAATGTTTGTTGATTTATCCACACATAATTGTATGTGTGGGAAAAAACTTTTACCTGCACTTTTATAGCGACACATGTTAATATTTGCATTATGTGTGGGTAAATATCTATACCTACACTTAACCTAACCTTTAGCCACTTTTACATGTGTGGGTGAAAACTCAATTTCTTGTGCTCTCGTCCAGACTTGGCTCATGCAGTGAGTGTTGTTAGCCGTTACTTGGCAAATCTAGGTAAGGTGCATTGGAAAGCAGTCCAATGGATCTTTCGATCAAGTGATGTTTGTTTCGAGTTTGGGAAGATGAGAGATGGAGTTGTTGGTTATGTAGACTCGGATTTTGCAGGCGATCTTGATAGAAAAAGGTCTCTTACTGGCTATGTTTTTAGCATAGGCGGTTGTGCTATTAGTTGGAAGGCTACTTTACAGAGCACAGTTGCATTATCTACTATTGAGGCTGAGTATATGGCCATTACCAAAGCGGTTAAGGAGGTCATTTGGTTGAAGGGTTTATTTGCCGAATTGAGGAAGGATTTGCAGACTACTACAATCTTTTGTGATAGCCACAGTGCTATTTGTCTTACAAAAGATCAAATGTTTCATGAGAGGACTAAGCACATTGATGTGCGTTATCACTTTGTACGTGATGTTGTTGCTCTTGGTGATATTGTTGTGAGCAAGATTAGTACTCATGATAATCATGCCGATATGATGACAAAGGCACTTCCCGTTGCTAAGTTTGAGCGTTGCTTGAACTTCGTTGGTCTTGGATGTTAATTTGAGCCCTTAGGGGTTTTGTGGAAGAGGTGGAGTTTTGTTGTCGATGTCGATGTTGTTTTGGGGGATAATTTGTGATTTCGTGTCAAGGTGAAGATTGTTATATATTAGTGACACGAATCTTGGCCCATAAGTTATTTCCTAGTTTGACTAGGACTAGGGCTTTATTTTGTGCTATTATAAATAGGCGTTCTCCTATTGTAATTTGTATATCATATTTGATACCGTTTATCTCCATTAGTGAAATCTTCTCCTCTGCCCGTGGTTTTCTCCCGATTTGGGTTTCCACATAAATCTTGTGTTCTTTTCGTTTCATGTTTTTCGTTACTACTTGTCTTATATTCATAACACAATCTCCACCCAAAACTTATCTCCGAAACCGTACGAGATATTGAGTGTCCTGTCTCCGGCTACCGTGCGCTCGAAAAGAGTGTTGACCGGTATTCTGACTTGACCGATATACTTATCTTCAAGCAGGGATCACTCACAATAGAGCTCCACTACCACTTCTACTCCATGTATGCAGATAGACAACTCGCTATCGTGTAACCAATCGTGGAATTCCATCTAGGGTTTGTCTCTCGGACCATGTCCACGTTGGTTTTCATGCTGGTGTTGGATTCTCCGTTGATCGAAACATTGGCGTAGATTTTCATCCTCCCCAATTTCCGGATGTGTGGAAGATTGTAGGCTAGGGTAATGTAGAATTTTCTGCACTCCATCATGTGCGCCATTTTTTTAAAAATAAAAAATTATGTGGGATTTTTGTTGGAATTATGGATATTGCATGGATCTGCCGTTACTATTATAAGCTATACACAGTATATGGTATTGGTATATCGTGTGATATATGAGTTTGGTCATTGGGAATATATATTGACTTAGAAAAGTAGTCTTCTCATTAGGTAGAAGAAGCTGTACACGTTGTTTCCACAAACACAGACAGAGATTGTTGGAAATATTAGATATATATAAGTGTGAGAATTATATATTGAATATTGGAAGATTTGTATAAAGTGCTCAGTGTGCGTGGACGTTTATGTATGAGAGAGTGGGTGCCAATTTTTTTAATTCACTTCAATTCTACAATTCATTTCATCTACATAATTAAGCATACATCATCATATTTATAGATACATATATGGTTAGGAATAGTTTATCTAGATAATTCCTTTACTAGATTTTTCTACCACATTTCCTTAATTTCTCATTTCTAGATTTTTCTAATCTTTTCTCCCTAATTCTTTACAATTCTAGAATATTCTCTACTTTTCTTTTAATTATTGTATCTAGATATTTCTTAACAAAATATCTACTACAAAATCAAGTTTAATTATTTTTTATTTTCCAACACCCCCTCTTAAACTTGATTTGTCATTCTGAGAAAATTTCTGAGCCTCATAAAATCTTCGTACTTGAGTGGCTTCGTGAAGATATCGACAACTTGGTCTTGTGATTTCATGTACTCCACTTAAACCTCCTTCTTTGTGATGCATTCTCTGATGTAGTAGAAGCAAGTGTATGCGCCTTATTTCACTCCAGAATATTGAATCTCTTCCGGATGCAGCTGCCTTCTTATTATTCATATAATCCCTTCTCTGGCTATATGCATTCACTTTGTGACATGCGATGTTTTTGCTAGGTCGGATCTTTGCTTTCTTCACCCACGTGCGGATCTTCTTGTTGGTTTTCAATTCTGCATCTCGTGAACTTCTCCATTTTGCTTTTGGCGTATCTTTCTCAAAAGTTAATGGCTCATAAGGAGAAAAACAAAATAGCATGAGATCATCTAACCTTTCAGTCTCATCGTAGATCTCATTTAAGGTCCTTGTGCGTGGCGTTTCTCTTTCATTTAAGAAAGAGGGCGGTGACTCTTGAACAACTTGCAAAGGTGAAATCGGTGGAGTCGTCGGTTCTTGTTGAGTTTCTTCCACTCGTTCAACCACTTCCGGTTCCTCGAATTGAGGAACGAATTTGAAGTCACTGTCGTTGTTGCAGCCAAAATCCCATACTCCTTCTTCATCAAACTCCACGTCTCGACTTATCACAGTTTTCTTCGTAGTTGGATCGTAAAGCTTGTAGCCCTTAGAGTTAGAGTCGTACCCGATGAAGATGAATGGCTTGCTTTTATCGTCGAGCTTGCTCCTTGTCTGATCTGGTACATGTGCATATTTTTTGCTCCCGAACACTCTCAAGTGGGCGATCCACGGCTTTTTTCCACTCCAAGCTTCTTGAGGAGTCTTTCCCCACACGCTCCTCGTTGGACACCGATTTGACACGTACACAGTGCACGCTACTGCTTCTGCCCAAAACTCTTTGGGCAAATTCTTCGTCTTGAGCATGCTACGAGCCATCTCCACGATAGTTCTGTTCTTTCATTCCGCCACTCCATTTTGTTGGGGGGACCTCGGGACTGTTAGTAGCCGTCGAATTCCGCTTGCTTTGCAAAATTCTAGAAACTCCTCGGATGTGAACTCTCCACCTCGATCAGTCCTTAAAGCTTTGATTTCTAGCCCACTCTTTTTTCTCGACGGCAGCCTTGAACTTCTTAAAAGCTCCAAATGCTTCTGATTTCTGCTTCAAGAAGTATACAGTAGGAAATAATTATTTTTACCGAGGGAGCTTGGCTTGATTGGCCCGCACACGTCATCATGAATTAACTCCAATGGCCTCTGAGCTCTTGAACGCGACTCCTTTGGGAACGGCTTTCTTAAGTGCTTCCCGAGTAAACAGCCTTCGCAGAGTTGATCGGGATGTTTGATGGGTGGTAGTCCTCTCACCATTTCTTTTTTTGATAATAATTTTAAACCACCAAAATTCAAGTGCCCAAAACGGAGGTGCCATAACCAAGATTTATCTTTATAGCAGGCTTGAAGGCATTTAACCACATCATTTTGAATATTTAATAAAAACATTCTATTTTTGGACATTGGCACCTTGGCAATTAGATTATTTTTGCCATCTCTTATTGAAACGCTATAATATTTCATATGAATATCATAACCTTTCTCTAAGAGTTGTCCCAAACTCAATATATTATTTTTCATATTGGGCACATAATAAACGTTAGAAATAAAATCATGAGCTCCATTCTTCAACCGAATTAAAATCTTCCCTTTTCCTTTTACGGGAATTCTAGATTCATCACCAAAGGAGACATTACCACTTACCGACTCATCGAGCTCCATGAACATGCTTCTTTTTCCGCATATGTGGTTGCTTGCGCCTGTGTCGAGGTACCACGTGTTATCTTGACTTCCAGCTTCTCCTTTGTAC
Source organism: Schizonepeta tenuifolia (assembly GCA_029490685.1). Taxonomy (NCBI): domain Eukaryota; kingdom Viridiplantae; phylum Streptophyta; class Magnoliopsida; order Lamiales; family Lamiaceae; genus Schizonepeta; species Schizonepeta tenuifolia. Next base: position 122,321,696 of record CM055956.1, read on the forward strand.
GCCAGAAGTACACTCCCTTTTTCTTCACTCGTATTCTCAGCATAATTGGCTTTCTCTTCAACCTTCAATTTTGTATCTCTGCACTCGGAAGCATAATGCCCAAATCTATGACAATTATAACACTTTATTGAAGATTTATTGTACCTCGACTGTGGGTTGCTCCTCCCTCGTCCGCTACTTGGGAACTTCTTTCTATCTTCATTGATTGTAAAATATCCACGTCCACGTCCACGTCCAAATCCACGACCACGAACTCGATCTAGTTGTTGTCCGCGACCTCTTCCTTGTCGTCCACCTTCATTGCTCGAACTTTCTTCTTTCTCTTTTGGGCTCACTTGTGACTTTAAGAGTTGCTCGACAATTTCTTGTTTCTTCTTCTTTTTCTCTTCATATGCTTGTAACGATCCTAACAAGAGATCGATAGTCATCTTCTCTAAATCTTTAGTTTATTCTATTGTCACAACAATATGCTTAAAATTTGGAGTTAGTGAACGCAATATTTTCTCCATGATTCTAACATCCTCCAATTTTTCGCCATTTATCTTCATTTGATTAGTGACCGCCAAAACTCTTGAAAAATAATCCGAAACTGATTCGGACTCTTTCATATGTAAAGACTCAAATTCTCCTTTTAGAGTTTGGAGACGTACCTTCTTTACTTGCTCCGCTCCTTTGCACGAGATCTGGAGCTTCTCCCACGCTTCTTTGGCGGTGCTCGCACTCGAGATCTTCTCAAAATCGACGTCCCCTAGCGCTTGATGAATGAGATAGAGAGCTTTCTTATCTCTCTTTCTCGCATCTCGCAATCTATCCCTTTGTTGTTGGGATAGTATGGCCTCGTCCTGCGGCTCCTTGTAGCCACTCTCCACGATCTCCCAGACGTCGTGGGCTCCCAATAGCGCCTTCATCTTAATACTCCAATTGTCAAAGTTGCTCTTATTGAGCATGGGAACTTGGAACGACGACAAATTTGCCATCCCATAGGTAGGATTTTATGGCTCGGATACCACTTTGTTGGAAATATTAGATATATATAAGTGGGAGAATTATATATTGAATATTGGAGGATTTGTATAAAGTGCTCAGTGTGTGTGGACGTGTATGTATGAGAGAGTGGGTGCCAAATTTTTTAATTCACTTCAATTCTACAATTCATTTCATCTTCATAATTAAGCATACATCATCATATTTATAGATACATATGTGGTTAGGAATAGTTTATCTAGATAATTCCTTTACTAGATTTTTCTACCACATTTTCTTAATTTCTCCTTTCTAGATTTTTCTAATCTTTTCTCCCTAATTCTTTTTACAATTCTAGAATATTCTCTTCTTTTCTTTTAATTATTGTATCTAGATATTTCTTAACAAAATATCTACTACAAAATCAAGTTTAATTATTTTTTATATTTTCCAACAGAGATAGGGGGCTGGCAGGTGGTGGCGGTTTCCCCCTCAAATTTTCTAAATTCTTTATATATATATATGTATTTATTTATTATAAATATTATAAATTTATGTAGTTTAAAATATACATACATTATATATACATATAAGTCCCATCTTTATTAGCCTTTTTGATGATTCTGTGTGTTTTTCTAGGGATTGCACAATTAGTCTTACATATATACACATTATAAGATTAATTATTAGATTAGTAAATAGTATCATTACTCAATTTTAAGTTTATTATTCGAGCTCAATGTCAAATGATTAAAATTTCAACTTAAATAGATATTGGGACCTTCTTAATTAAATAACCTACTATATCATGGGATAGATAGAATCAACAATGAGGTTTAATTTGGAGGAGGAAAAATGATGTTGTTTGGAACTTTGTGTGATTAAATATGGCGGAGGACGATGATGGTGTTGAATTGATTAAGCGAGAAATGCGCGGTTATTAAAATTATATTGTCAAATTTGAAGTTAGTAGCAAAACTCTCTAATCTAGACTATTAAACTTATGTATAATGTATTTATCTCGCCATTTCTATGTAATTGGTCAAATTTAATTTTTTTTGTTTTATTTTTTGAAAGGTTAAATTTGAATTAGTTCCTCTTATTGATTATAACTAGGTAATTCATCTTTATAAATATTTTATTTTGAATGTTCATGTATAATATATATATATATATATATAGGGGTTGGATCATGTGAAAACTGCCCCTTAAGTGTTAACTAGGAACCGATCGTAGCCGTTAATTGTTTCTAAATGGGTGGATTATATTGCATTTTGCAAAAACCGTATTTAACTAATGCTTTGCAAATTCTTACCTTATATAACCTATTAAGGGTTAATAAGTAATTTTGAAGTATTGAAAAACTTACCAAAACGCAACATACGGCAAGCAATTTGCTTTCAACGATACTGCGCGCTGCAAACCACAACAAATCAAAAAAATTTCAATCTGCAATAATGAAGATGATATTCTACATAATCTTCGATGATTCTGAATCAAAAATTTCAATATATTTGCACAGATGTTCTGATTTAAACGATGTATTGAAGTATTTCAGGACCGACGACATCATAGATGGCATCGAAACGGGGGAGGGCTTCTACAAATTCAATTCAAGGTTAGTAGAGTTTGCTGTTTGCAGATGATTGTTGATGTTCTGGGAATTAATTGAAGATTAAGAATTCCTTTTGCTTATTCTACATAAAAAAATCGTCCTTTTAGTTTGATTATTGTTTATTAGTTTTTATATGCAATTTGTTTTTTCTATGAAATGTATTTGAAACCAAAATTACGCAATTCCCAATGGCTTAGATTGGTTATGAGATTTGTTTTTCCTGTGTAATGTTTGTGAGTGATTTTAGTATTTTTTTTTTATTTATTTGCCATGTGCTTGCTTAAAGTGATAATTATATTTGCTTTTCTTCACTAATTATCCAAATTAAATCTGAACTTGATAAGATTAACATCTAATAAATCTATAATGCAACATAGTCCCTGTTTTATTTTATTTTTTGTTTGCTTTTGTGTATGTATTTGCTTAGATTGGCTATGATTTTTTTTTTCGTGATCAATGTATTTGAGTGAATTTAGTATTGGTTTTTGTTTTATTTGCCATGTGCTTCCTATCTGTGCTTTCTCTAGGATTTTCTCTATGATATGTGCTTGATCTAGACTTTTCTCTATGATCGCTGCCCTGTTAACATATTAAGATGCACGAGTTAAGACATTGAAATATACCTCATATGCATAACAAACTTATTCAAGCATGATCTATCGACTATAGTATCACACATATTGCAGAATAGTGTGTGTTTAACTTATATCTAAACTTTAATTTAAGGATGTTGGCTTAGGGAGACATCCCAGGATGATAAAACCTAAAGCAGAAGAGATGCAAACTAAAACCAACATTAACATTTGATATTATTACCTGAGCTTATAAACCTCTATTTTTGATGTTAAAATGTGGCAAGGTAGGGATGCAGCAGAAAAACCTTTGACAGGATGTCGAGTTCAGTTACAAGTATTGTGGCAAATAAATTTAAGACATAGTAGACCAAAAAAAATTGACGTTGATATGGAAAAGTAAACACTTACAGATGACCAATGGAGAAGATTTGAAGGGAAAAGAAAGAAAAGAAAAAGGCAATGAGCAAATATGGTCTGAAACTTACTCACATATCACCATTTTATCTTTCTTTTTATATCTTTTGAATATTTAACAAGAAAATAAAAGACATTTAAGGCCAAACACGAGAAAAATAGCAGAAGATGGCCAAACTCTTACACTCTCTTTATGTCTTAAAAGTCTAGAGTGTCTTTCACTTTCATTTCACGAAGCAAATCGAAACCATGTTCTAATATCTAACCAACTCATTTACTTCAAAAGGAAAAAGCCACGTAGAGTTATATCAAGTGTCTAGTGTCAATCTATTGTGTATGTATTTGCTTAGTGTATTTGCTTAGATTGTTTATGAGTTTTTTTTTTCCCTGTGTAATGTATTTGAATGATTTTAGTACTATTTTTTTGTTTTAGTTGCCATGTGCTTGCTTAGGGGGATAATTATATTTGCTTAGCTAGTTAATTAGATTTGCTTATGTTGTTTATTAGATATGCTTAGCTAGTTAATTAGATTTGCTTATGTAGTTAATTATATTTGCTTAGCTAGTTAATTAGATTTGCTTAGAGTGATAATTATAACACCATTTAGATACGCACCATTTAGATACGCATATTATGTGTTATACAATTTTGCTTAATAATCTGATGTGCTTACTTATTCTTTGTGATAATTTGTGTGTTTATTATTCTGTACCTGCAACTAATGAGGTTAGAGAATGTGTTTGTTATTCATTAAATTTTTGGGTTGTTTGCAAAAGTTATTTAGAATAACAGTTCCCTCTTTTATGATAAACTAGTTTATAAATTTGCTTAAATTGTTGATAATATAAAAATATGTTATTAATAGTAATGCAATATATAGTCAATCAGTGAGCAATTTCGTTTTTACCAGCAATGGAAGGGAAGGCGTTGGATAACATATCATGTGCAATACCATCAATGACGAGGAGTTTGCCTAAAGATACATCAGATGATGATGATTTTGTTATGCGTACATTTAAGAAGAAAGCATTGACTTCTGGAAATGAACTTGGTGCAGTTCCTAACTCTCATATTTAATCTTACTAATAATAGACTATTCAATCTCCATAAATTAAGATAATTTTCGGTTACATATAAATATAAAGTGACCTTTGTAGCCTTTTTGCTATATTATTAATAATAAAAACAGACTTTAATTATACACCATAGATCAAGAAGACTGTACGGCTTGGATCGGTTCCTAGTTAATACATGGAGATATAGTTCTCATTTGAACCTTCCCCTATATATATATATATATATATATATATATATATATATATATGTGCGAAAAATATTATTGATGGGTTAATGTTAAATATTAAATCAAGTTTCTATACTTTGGATTTTGAGAAAGTTTGCCCCCTTTATACGAAATTCTTGGCTCCGCGCGTCCCTCCATGTATATTAATTAATTCATGGAATTGTCGAGCTAGAAATTTTTTTAGGACACTTAAATAGGAGGTAGTGAACATTCAAGATACCTTACTATGGGCCTTCACTTTGAGGACAATATTGAATTAGTGAGCCCTCCGTCGGACAACTTTTAGCCCGAATGAGCTAAATCGCACGTGGTGAGCACGTGATGGGCCCGAACGCCACATGTCTGCCACCTCAGCTCCACTAACCCTCCACTTCACCCTTCCCAACCCCCTTCTCTCTCTATAACTACTGACAAAATTTCTCAACTTCTAATTCTCATTCATTCACACCTTAAGCCCTAATTTCTGGAAAAAAACCCAAATCATTCATCCCAATTCCAGTCGACGGCGACCTAAAAAACTTCCTTTTTTTTCCCCAAAATCGTAACCACATTGAACAGTTTTAATAAAAACTCCATTTCTAATTTTCTTTTTTCTTCTTAAAAACAGTCAACCTCAAATTAAACCAATTCAACCTATTGATTTTTTTCTTCTCCAGTTTTCTTTTCCAGGAAAACGCACACATATTAATTCCTCTTTCTAACAAGCCATTCTCAACAAATTAAATTATTAATATACACCGATCCATAGATCATATTAAAAATGACTCGCTTCTCTTCTTGGGCTGTCCTAACAATGGCCCAAGCCAAAATTGGCAAAAATTAAAATTAAACAATTTAAAAAAGTCTAGACCCTATCAATTTTCTTTCCTCTTAACCAATTTACACATATGAGCTACTTGCTGTTATCTTTGGTATGAATTGGGTAAACTCCTGTCCTTGTGCACTAGCCTGTAAACCATACAAGACAGGTAAACCATATCTTCCAAATACACCACACCTTCCAAGTACAAGTGTGATAGACTCGATCTAAAGAGGTGTTAGTGAAGATTGAACCTAAGACCTCTCAGTCCCACACAACCCACTCTACTACTAGGCCATCTCCAAAGGAATATGAAGCACTTATAAATATATAATAAGATAAGAGTATACTTTTTTTACATTGAGCATCCACCACCATGACCCTTGTTTCCACGCATTAATTGATGCACGTTTAACCCAACGGAAAACACTAAACGACAGCAAAATAATTCCACTCTCTAATTTATTTTTTTGAAAGATATAGCATAACGATTTGGGAGTGTTTCGATCAGCTCCAACTAATTTTGCCTTCTGAGTAAGCGAGGCTCCTATTCCACCTTTTCGAGCGGTGGTGAAGAATTCCTAACAAATCCTAGCAACAAGGGCGTTTGATACGATAATATGAATATCCTAACACACTAATGGAGGTTATATACCTATAAACCTCAAATAAAGCACGACAGATGCGCCCTAGAGGGTTCAAACTCAACTATAGACCGATAAACAACGAAATACCCGTTAATAACAATTATTTTTCAACTAGGAATCAAATAGACATATACTAGAAAAATACTACTAATTAGTTGAGTATACTCAAATATTGGTATGATGACATTAGTAGTCATGGGGTACCTCTCCAGTCAAGAGGTTCCATACTCCTTCTACCATCACCATCACTCCAAGTTCGTCCATTACTTTCTCCAAAAGAGATGGTGGTTTCTGAATCTGCGCCCAAAACTTATCTCCAAAACCGTACGAGATATTGAGTGTCCCGTCTCGAGTCTCGGCCACCATGCAGCTCAGCACATTTACGGCCTTAAGTTGTAAGTCGAAAAGAGTCTTGACCGGTATTTTGACTCGACCGATATACTTATCTTCGAGAAGGGATCGCTCACAATAGAGCTCCACCACCACTTCTGCTCCATGTATGCGGATAGACCACTCGTTTATTGTGTAATCAATCGTGAAATTCCATCTAGGGTTTGTCTCTCCGACCATGTCCACGTTGGTTTTCTTCCTGGTGCTGGATTCTCCGTTGATCGAAACCTTGGCGTAGACTTTCATCCTCCCCAATTTCCGGATGTCTGGAAGATTGTAGGCTGAAACTAGGGTAATGTAGAATTTTCTGCACTCCATCATGTTTGCCATTTTTTTTTTAAATTTATGTGGGATTTTTGTTGGAATTATGGATGTTGCATGGATCTGCCGTTACTATTATAATCTATATATATGGTATTGGTATACTGTGTGATATGTGAGTTTTGGTCATTGGGAATATTGACTTATGAAAAGTATAGTCTTCTCATTATGTAGGAGAAGTTGTACACGATGTTTCCTAGTAGCCACGGAGGTGACACAAACCTCACTCATCCACAAAATTAACTCTTGGAATATTCTAATTATATTGGAATTATATGATATCATTTGTAACGTGGCCACTAGAAGGAATACGACTACACAAAAACACGCATCCATAAAATATTTGGTGTGTATATCCTAAAATTTAATTCTTGGAATTAATTATCTGTATACAATTTGTAATGTAAGAGAGAAAAAATGCAAATCTATGATTAGATTATTTTATTACTTCCTCCATCTACGAAATGGTTGTCACTTATGTTATTTAAGTCCGTCCACGAAATGATTGTCACTTCCATTTATAGTGGTAGGGCCCACATAATAAATTATATTTAATTTTATATTTCTCACTATATACTTCACTCACATTTATTATGGACTCTTACTCCTCTCACAACAATACTCACTATTATCTATCATTACCTACCATTTTCATAAAACACGTGTTGTACGTCCACAATGTGACAACCAATTCGTGGATGGAGGGAGTGATAAATTAACAAATATATATTTTCTTAAAATAAATGATGAGTATTCATACATGTAATCTTATGATCGTCGTCATAGTATATATGGTCATGTTGTAATTGTCATAACGATGCCCGCCTCTTATCCTGTCTTCATATTAGACAAATCAAAAAAGCTAAAAACAAAAAATGAAGAATCAATCATATCCATGACATAAAAAACTCCAAATAAATTTCTCAAATTTTATATGTTTCTAAAGCTCGTACAATATTCTCTCTAGCTCATGTTTACAAATACATATAGCAGTTCTGTTAGACATACAAATATCATGTTAACATGGTAAGTTATTAGACATTTGACAACAGTTTTGTTGCAGGGTTCAAATTTTTTTTTGGGCCACTAATTTAGGGCGGTTTGCATTTTTGGGTCACTATCTTTTGGCCCGACAAAATTAGGCCATTAAGATTGAAAATTGGCAGTTTTAGGCCAAATTTTGGCCCGAACGGGCTATTTAGTGCCACATAAAGCCCGCTTGCTGTGCTGGCGGTATTTTTGAGTTGGAAGTGTGAACGGTGATCCTCCCCCACTAGTATATACCCGTAATCAACAAATTAGTACCGAATTCATTAAACCCTCAACAACTCACAACCACACACAATAACTTATAAACTAACAATACCTACATACAAACATCATTTAACTCTCATGACAAATCTAGTGTTTAAGCTAGAATTACTTACTGTAAAGAGGAGGTGGCCGATTTGCCATTTTCACATCTCTCACATTCATCATTTCTTTCACCAGCAAAATTCGATGTTATAGCATCCAGTCGAGACGTGGCGATCGATTGCTTCAAGATTTAACCTTTCATCGGTGTAACTGGAGAAGGTATTTATCAATGGGAGAAGGGATTCGTCGATAGGGTTTTGTTTCTGACTTTGGGGGATTTGGAAATGAGAGAGAAATCTCGATAAACACCATCTCCTTATTTCATAAGGTAAAAAAAAGTAATAATAACAATAAATTAGTAAAATAATAAAGAAATAAATTATTGCCACCACGGCAAGCGGGCTTTATGTGTATTAAGTAGTCCGTTCGGGCCAAAATTTGGCCTAAAACTGCCAATTTTCAATCTTAATGGCCTAATTTTATCGGGCCAAAAGATAGTTGCCTAAAAGTGCAAACCGCCCTAAGTTAGTGGCCCAAAAAAATTTTGAACTCGTTATGTTGCATGACAAATGTATACAATAATTCTGTTGGACATACAATGTCATGCCTAAAGTTTTGTGCACAAAATAACACCAAAAAAGTTCGATCCAATATTTAGCATGTTCTATTGTGTTACAGTCATGAAATTGTGCTAACATGGACTAATGTCTAATGTTACTATTTATAATCGGTAATTTTCTCAAATTTTGTATCTTTCTATTTTGTTTTAAGTGTTGTATGCATTTGTCATTAGTTAACAATGTCTGTGTTAACATGAACATTTTACACTCTCTCCTTTCGTCCAATTTAATATGACCATTTTTTTTTTTTTTTGCGAGTATTAAGAAGAATGGAATTAGAGCTAAAAGGAAACTTTAGCTTATATAATTGTGTAATAGTATAATAAAGTTGTTCGATAGAGTTTTTATTAAATATTTTATTGTTGTAATAATGTAATAAAATTGTTTTGCTATTTGGATAAAAGTGTAATAGTGTAATAGGGAAAAATTATTTAGTCCAAAAAGAAAACTGATCAGATGATGTGGGACTCCGAAATGAAATACTGGCATTATAAATAGGACGTACCAAATGAGTAATATGGTAAGTTTCTACTGAAATCAATGTCATGTTCGATATATCTTCTATCTCTTACTTCTCTTCCATTAGAACTTACCATATAACTTACATTTTTTTTTTCTTCCTTATGCAGCTACCCACTTCTTTTTGAGAAAATTTGTATTCAATTTGTTGATTACAAATTTTCGGAGATTTATATCATACTAAACGAAATGAATGCACACACCCGTCAACAATCTGCTTATTGAAAATTGAATGAATGAATCTTATAATTTCGGTACCGGATTTTTAGCATTTTCTCATTACTAAAACGGCCAAACCTTAAAATAATACTAGCTCGGACTAGTTTAGTTCAACCAATTAGTTAAGTATTTCTCTAGTTTTCTTGAGTTTGAAGCAGACAACTTAACCGGTTTACCCTCCTAAAATTTAGTTTAGCCTTTAAATTAACAAGTTAACAACACTTTTACGTAGCTGTATATATAAATAGAATAACTTCAACTATTATTCACTAATCAGTCACATGTAATTTCTTACAAAAATTCTCACAGAAAAAGATAACAATTCTAAGAGACATTAATGGAGTGCAGAAAACTTGAAATAATTCTTGTCTCAGCCCAAAATCTCCCCAATGTCCGAAGCCGCGGCCGCTTGAAAATCTACGCCAAAATCTCACTCAAAGGCAAAGAAGAATCCAAAACCACCAAGAAAATCCCCGTTGACTATCAAGGAGAGTCAAATCCTAGGTGGAATTTCGCCGCCGATTACACGGTCAGCGAGTCAACGGTGCGGCACCCCGGAGTCAACCTCGTGGTGAGGCTGATATGCAAGAGAACTCTCGGAGATAGGTTTATCGGAAAAGTGAGGATTCCGGTGAAGAGTCTGTTTGATTTGGGGCAGAAATCGAGGAAGATTCTGAGCTACAAGGTGGCGGGGACGCCGGAAGGGAGGCGGAGTTTGTTGTATAGTTTTAGTGAGATAATGCTGGTCCGGCAGCCGTCGTCGGGTTGGAAGACGGCGCTCGGGACCGTCGGGTTCTTGGTGCTCGTCGGAGGGGCAATGCTGCTCTTGGGGGCGGATTCGGATCATGACGTGGATGAGGATGATGGAATGCGGTCTGTTGAGGGTTCGAGAGATGTGTGCGTCGAGGAAAGTGAAGATGAGGTTTTTTACGATGAGTGTTGATAAGTAGTAAGTCGATGGAGATTGAACCCGAGACATTTTCCTTAATTATTGTTTGGATGTTTTAGAAGAATTTAATATTTTTAATGAAGATCAAGATGAAGAGCACGACGAGGATGGGTTCGGGCCGGGCTTCTGTTTATATTAATTAGAATTAGAATGAGCATTAATACTGTTGATTCTATTGTTAGTTTGGGATTAACTGTACAATTCAGATTTTAAAATTCGAATTAACTGCTAATTTGGATGGATTTAGTGGCGTTCGAATTTTGAAAGTTACAAATATTAACTTTATTTCTTTACATAGTTCATCACATATATCTTCCAACACTTAAACTAATCGGCACTTAATAACCGCTGCCCCCCCCCCCAAATCTTTTTCCTCGTATGCTTATACATATATAATCGTGTTTCATATAAAAATTATCATCGATCAGCCTCATTGCGGTAAGAATATGGAGAAATATATTAAAGAAAATGGCTCGATCTTTTAATGAAAATATATTAAAAAATTAAATATGATGCAACGAGATCTATAAAAAAAAAGTAAAGTTGTCTCATTCATACAATAATGAAGCCTCTAATGGAAAAATAAAATAAAAAGGTCTGAGTCCGCCCCTGCTTATAACAATACTATGTAGGTACAGAAGCGGAGCTAGGATTTTGAAAGTAACCGGATGAATTTACATTTATGGAATTATACGTATATTTAGATCGACGGATTAACAATTATACATGTAACATAGAAAAATATATAAAAAAATCGAACCTAAATATAGTAAAAAAACAAAAAATTTGGCCTGGCGATTGTCGGGTTCGTCCGGCCTCTAGATCCGCCACTGTGTAGGTGCAACAGCCCAGCACGTCTCGCGACGGTGACTTTGCGTAAACATTACTCTTAATTTTCTTTGAAAAAAATGTGTAAACATTATTCTATGCAATATATATAAGAATCAACATTAATATTTAGCCTTTCCCGTCTCTGAAGCAAAGGCAGTTTAAGGTTTGGTTATTAAATTCTATGTCGGTTGCTGACTAGGCTCAACAGGTAAGTAACGAGTACTATTGAGGATCCAAATTTTATATTGAGGCAAATGGTAATATGGCATTAGAGTACATGGTTCTATCAAATTTTGTCAAAAGTTCCATTTTGACAGAAAATGGGTAATATTGTATTCTATTTAACAAAAATGTCCTTAATGGATGTAAATGGGTTTATACGGTTTGATTCCCTTCATTTATTACTTTCATTTTCTCTCTCTTCCCTCTCATTCTCTCCCCTCACCCACAATTCTCGCTACTGTTCATCTTCTTCTCCTTCATACCTCCGATGTCCACCATCTCGATACCGCCGTCGAATTCCACACCGTCGTAGCTCATTCCGCCGTTGTTGCTGCCATCGTCGTCTTCGTCATTTTGAATATTTATATGCAGATTTTCTCTCTTTTCTTTTCTCTTCTCTTCTCCTCCATTCTTCGTTCATCCCTACTCATTTCCACTGCCATCTGCAACATCCAGAACCACCACACCAATTATTATCGCCGGAAATCCATAGATCTAAAATTGGGGTAATGAGTTTATTTGATTTTTTTTCAATTATGATATTTTTTAGACTTGTTTTTTTTGTCAATTATAGGTTTTTCGTTGAGTTGTGATGATTTCTAGTGTATTTGGGTTGAATTCTGAGCGATTTCGATGCATTTGTTTAGATTTCTATTTTTTTTTTTTTTGTAACAGATCTGTTGTTGCTGTAAAAACCTGTCGGTACGCAGTACGCATTTACAAATACGTACTGCGTATTTGTAAATGGCGTACACGATAAACTTGTTACGTTTTAGTAAATACATATCGAGTTATCAAGTAAAATACAAGTATTATGTTTGATTATCACTTGATTTCTTCGATTTTGCTGGTTTACTACGTTTTGAATATCGATTGCGTACCCAGTTTGTTGAGTAGAATGCGAATTACGGTACACACAAATTTGGGGGGAAATTATACTAGGTGTACCGGTACGTTTTGTGCAACACGTACCGGTACACACAGATTTGTAATTTCTGGAATTGACGATAGTTTCTTATTAATTTTCTGAGATTATGCATGATGAATTTTGCATTCGGTTGATGTGATTCAGATGGTGTGAATATGGCATTGTATGATTAAAATTGGTACGATTTTGTAAATGCGTACCCAGTTCCGAAGCATATAAGTTGCAACTTGGTAAATATTTGCAAATACGTGCCAACAAAATTAGTGTGTTTCTGATAAACTCGGTACGCATTTGTAAATACTTACTGAGTGTACCGGTAATTTAATTTTTTCCTATTACGCAATTGCAAAAGCATACCTACTTTACTGGTACACTCGGTACGCATTGTCAAAACCGTACCGGGTGTACTAGTAATATGATTGTTTGCTAGTACATATTTGCAAATACGTACCTACACTACAAGTACATTCGGTATGCACAAGCAAATGCTTACCTAGTGTACCAGTAATTTGATTTTTTGCTACTACGTCTTTGCTAATGTGTAACTACTTTACTAGTACACTTAGTAGGTATTAATAAATACATACCAACTTCAGTAGTGCATGGCTGGTAAAATTGGTACGTTTTTACAAATACGTACCGAGTGTACCAGTAATTTAATTTTTTGCTAGTACGTAGTTGCAAAAGTGTACTTACTTTACTGGTACACTCGGTACGCATTGTCAAAAACGTACCGGGTGTACTAGTAATATAATTGTTTGTTAGTACGCATTTGCAAATGCGTACCTACATTACAAGTACACTAGGTACGCACAAGCAAATGCTTACCTACTGTACCAGTAATTTAATTTTTTGCTACTACATCTTTGCCAATACGTAACTACTTTACTGGTACACTTGGTATGTATTTAAAAATACGTATCAATTTCACTAGTGCATTGCTGGTAAAATTGGTACGTTTTTACAAATACGTACCGAGTGTACCAGAAATATGTTTGTTTGCTAGTACGTCAATGCAAATGCATACATACGTTACAAGTACACTCGGTACGCATTAACAAATACGTACCAAGTGTACCTGTAATATTTTTGTTTGCTAGTATGTAATTGCAAATGCGTACCTATTTTACAAGTACACTCGGTACGCATTGGCAAATATGTATCGAGTGTACCAGTAATATAATTTTTTGCTAGTACGTATTTGCAAATGCATACTTACTTTACAAGTAAAGTTAGTACGTATTTGTAAAAACGTACCACTTGTACCAAACAGTTTATGACTAAATAGTGAATATGAATTTGTTATTGATTTGTTGTTTCTCTTATTGCAGCATAACTTGACATACAAGAGGCTTGACGTCAGTACCTTGAAATCCACGCTGGCAATCCTTATAGATGTGGATACAAGGAATGAATGAATGATGAAGTATAGTTAGTTTTTTATGAATATTAGTATCTTGTGAATGGTTGAATATTGATATTTTGTGAATCTGTAGTTTGGATGACTATTAGCATGTACTACTCGTAATCTGTATATTTTGGATGACTATTAGAATTTTTTATAAATTTGTGTTTTGGTAAGCACGGTACGAAAATGTCAATTCGTTACAATTATTTCAGTACGCAAGGTAAGCAATTTTGAAAAACGCACCAATATTTACTAATATATCATGTACAACATATGTAAAAATGTACCAATCTTTACAATAATATTTAGTACGAAATGCATAAAAACATACCAATCAATAGCACAATTAAAAATAATTAAACATTCAAAATAAAAACAATAACAAATAATACATTTATAATCGAATTCAATACATGTCCATAATACAAAAATTATCAACCAAATCTATGTGGATCTTGACATGTTAGGCGAGTATGACCGGCACACACCATAAATCTTTGTCCGGAATAGGCATCACATCAGCAACATAAATCTCGCGCCACGTCGCAATAGAATAATATTGATGCACATATGACAATGAGGATTCCTTAAACCTGAAAATGCCTAATAAATTAATACTTCGTCGAATGCATATTTGGTACGCAATCGTAACTGCGTACCAAGTGTACCACATCAGAACTGGTAACCAGGTACGCATTGGTCAATGTGTACTTGCTTACCAAGTTCTGTTGTGCAAACTTTGTACGCAATTATAACTGCGTACCACGTGTACCACATCAGAACTTGGTACGCAGGTACGCATTGATCATTTTGTACCTGCTTACAAATTCTGTTGTGGTACACCTGGTATGCAATTGTAACTGCGTACCAAATTTGCACAACAGAACATGGTAAGCAGGTATGCAATCCAATACGAACTTACAAAAACGTACCAACTAATACAGATGTGAAATCGGAATGACAAAAGATTAAACTTGCATCATATATAGATGAAAGTTTGTATCCATTAAAAAATACATACTGCGTATCAAGAAAATAAATTAAGGTACGCAGTACGCATTTCTAAATATGTACTGTGTACACAGTAAACTTGGTACGCAATGATAAATATGTAATGCGTACCAAGTAAACTTGATATGTAGTGGTAAATACGTACTGAATACCAAGTAAACTTGGTACGTATTCGTAAATAAGTACTGCGTACCAAGAAAATAAATTAAGGTACGCAGTACGTATTTATTAATACATACTACGTACCAAATGAACTTGGTACGCACCAGTACGCAGTTGCAAAAACGTACCAACTCTAACCCAAAAATTAAAATCGAAAATTAGATTTCATACTGCCGAAATTTTACCTCCATAGCTTTGTCGCCACAACCAAATATCGCTGGAAAATTACAATCGAACACACGTAACACTTTCTAAACGAATATCTAAGAATAAATTACAGCAAAATCGCAATAAATCGCGTAAAAACGCAGCCAAATTGCAGAAAAAACAACAAAATTCAGCAAAAATGCAGCTAAATTGCAGCCACTTCGCGACCACAAAAGCAGAGGCCACGGCGACGATGACGGAAAAAAAAGCTCCAAAATATGGAGACGACAGAGACGACGGCGCGACGACGACAGGCAGCAGCGACGGCGACGATGACAACAGAGAAAAACGATGGAGAGATCAGACAAATCAAGGTGAGGGAGGAAGAAGAAAACAGAGAATAAAAAATGAGGGAGAGAAACACGTAAGGTGAGGGAAGAAGAGAGAGAAAAAGGAGAGAGAAAAATAAAAGTGAAAAAGTAGGAGAGAGAGTGTACTAGAATGAAATAAGTTACTCCCTCCGTCCATGAAAAATATTCTTACTTACCACACTTTTTTTGTCCATGAAAAATAGTCCTACTTCACCTTTTCCACTCACATCAAGTGGGACCTACAACAATTTCCACTCTCATTTTATTTTTTCCACTCACAATAAGTGGGACCCTCATTCCACTCACAACAATTTTAACTATATTTTATTTTTTTCACTCACAACAAGTGGAACCCTTATTACACTCACAATAATTTTACTTTCAATCCACTTCTATCACTCCCACTAAGTGGAACCCCTATTCCACTCAAAATCACTTTACCAACTTTCTTAATCTTTGTGCTCAGCAGTAAATGGGATTGTTTTTGTGGACGGATGGAGTATAAAACATAAGGGTATAAATCTCCAAAAAGTAAACATATGACAAAATTTGATAAAATTGAACTACTGACCTTTTTTGGTATTACCTTTCACCTAATGATATATTGGTGCATTTCCTTTTTTATATTTATCTAAATAGTAGCTGACCTAATTGCATGTGTATATACAATTATAATTAATTTTTATAACATGCATAATAGCTAGAACACAATTAGATATAATTTTTATGACATGCATAACAGCTACTGTCACTGTCAAAATTAATGAATCATATATATATATATAATATTATATATAGAGAGATATTTATTTTTGATTCGTTAGTCGCAAAGTGAGTCAGTCATTAATATATCATCTTATATAGACTTATTGTTTCATACTTTTCATTAGCAAAATAAGTATAGTGATTAACTATATAATTAACTTTAAAGTTATTGTTAGCAAAATTTTGAACGCTAATAACAATTAATAGATTTAGTATGTTAATTAGAAAATGATAATAACGAAGAAGATTAGTCTTAGAGATCGATGAATGATATGATCACGAGAAGTCTGTCTTGATATACGTTCGACTCCTTTGCGTTATAAACAAGTTTAGAACACACAGAGGGATGACTAAAATGAGTGCTAACTCTGCTGAAATTCCCAAATCCCAATTTAAATGTAAATTAACACACGAAATCATTTCTTTCCCCATTGTTTTTAAAACTTTGGATCGTCTCCTGTCGAGGCTGATTAATAATCGATTTGGACAGGATTTGCAACGGAATTTCTGAACGCATTTTTTTTTTTTTTGTATTATTCAATATTTATTTATTTATTTATTTAATTGTTTGACTTAAATAAAAATTACTCCATTAATTAACTTTTAGAGGGGTGATGTGGTATACAGCTTTCCATTAGCACCGCTATTGTTTAGTTCACATTATATAGCATCATCTGTTTAATTTTTGATGTTATACTTTATTCTAGGGGTGCGTTTACTATGGTAGTATGAAATAAAGGAAAAGAAAAGGTTGAAAAATACTTTCACACCTTTTTCCCCCATGTCATAATTGGAGAGAAAATGAAAAAATTAACAACTCTAGTAAACATGTGAAAATGATGGAAAAAGTGTGAAAATATTTGTTTTCCACCATTTTTCATCAAAGTAAACACACCCTAGTAAATTTTTATTGAGATTGATAAATTTATAAATAAAAATCAAATTCCTATTTTTCTTTAATTTTAAAGAAAGAATAAATAGAATAAATTGTGCTTAGATCTTTTATCTATACTATATACTATATTAAAGCAAAATAATTTGCGTGCAATGCATTTTTCCACCCATTTTGCATGTTACATGCTTACGTACAATTACACAATTTTCAATGCAAATTCATAACTTTGCACGTTTCCATTTTTCCATACCATTTCAATTTTTCAAATTCAAATATTAAGTTTTGGAGTTTGACAAAATTCCCTCCCATTTTGCATGTCGTGCAAATAATTGCACACTTTTCAATGCAAATTCATGACTTTACATGTTTCTATTTTCTCATGTCATTCTAATTTTCAAATTCAAATATTAAGTTTTGGAGTTTTATAAATGTAGTTCACTATATAATGATGTGTATACTGAATTATTAGTACTAAAATAAAGTAGTCATGTTAATTAATTTAATTTTTGTGTTTGCTAAATGTATTATTATATGTAAGAATGTTCACTGAGATGACTTTTATTAGTTTGAAATATTTAATATAATACCTAAATGATGCTCTATTGACTCTAAAAATATAGAATTGAAATACAATCAGACCATAAAGCGCAACGCACGCGGATAAATTTAATTAATTGATAAAAAGTGAAAATACGTGTGAAAAGTCTTTTTGATATGGGTCTTAGGAATATTGCTGCGGGGTACCCTATGGAGGGGGGACTCTTGATGCGAATTTAAGTATCTCCTAGAGTTTTGGAGTCCCTGTATATGATTGGGGCAAAATTTGGTTGAGAAACGACCTCGTTTCTACAGTCTTTGCTAGCCGGTTAGGAAAAAACCGCAATATTGAGGCTAACATCAATCCACAAATTGCATATGTATCGGCTCTCCATGCAGTAGATGCATGTCATATCTATTGAAATTTAGTATTGTGTTTAGGTTGTTTTATTTTTTTACATGATTCAAATTGGAATCTATTGTAGTAAATTCAAAGTTTCAAGCCGGCCGGTGTTTAAATATGCCAATGATTTTTTTTCTCCATCATGATGACATCATCAACATTTCTTCTTCCATTTCAACATTTTCACTAATACATAATCCACGTCATGAGGGACGTGCAAATAGTTAAATTATTAAAAGTCAAGGTTTATGAAAAGAAATAAATTATTAAAAATAAATATTCAAACTCGAAATCCCTGTCTTGATTAACAATGACCATTATAATGAATTTCTTCCCAACAAACTCAGCCAAATTGGCTATTTGCTTGTTTATATACATATAACAACTGGCTGATTATTCACTTACATATATCCTTTGTTACGCATCACTACTCAAAAACTTGTTTCCCAAAAATAAAAGAGAAGAACGAAAAATTTTTCCATAGACCAAATTGATTCATGGAGTGCAGGAAATTCGAAATAACTCTTATCTCAGCCGAGAATATTGTAAGACCCGGTGGTGAAGAAATCCTAACAAACCCTAGCAACAAGGATGCTTAATACTCCTTCTGACTCCTTCTGTCCCGTTCAATAAGGCCCACTTTGTCATTTTTGGTGACCCACTCAATAAGTCTCATTTCCTTATTTGGCAAAAGATTAATACACAAAAACTTACTTTATATCAAAATTAAACGTGAATATTATTGTTTACTTTATTGTACAGTGTTTTTTGACCCAACTCACTTTAACATCAATAATAAAATACTACCTTATTCACACTTTTTATCATCTAACTCCATTTTTCTTAATCTCTATGTCCATCTCAAATGAGATTAATTGAATGGGACGGAGGGAGTATGATAAGACACTAATGGAGGTTATATATATAAACCTCAAATAAAGCACGACATACGCACCCTAGAGGGCTCAAACTCAACTACAGACCGATCGATAAACAACGAAATACCCATTAACAACAATTATTTTTCAACTAGGAATAAAAAAAAAGACATACACTAGAAATACTAATAAGAACTCAAATATGGGAATGATGACATTAGGTGTCAAAGGGATACCTCTCCAGTCAAGAGAAACCATACTCCTTGTACCATCACCATCACTCCAAGTTGCTCCATTACTTTCTCCAAACGAGATGGGGGCTTCTCAATCTGGGCCCAAAACTTATCTCCAAAACCGTACGAGATATTGAGTTTCCCGTATCGAGTCCCGGCCACCGTGCAGCTCAGCTCATTTACGGCCTTAAGTTGTAAGTCGAAAAGAGTCTTGACCGGTATTTTGACTTGACCGATATACTTATCTTCAAGCAGGGATCGCTCACAATAGAGCTCCACCACCAGTTCTGCTCCATGTACGCGGATAGACCACTCGTTTATTGTGTAACCAATCGTGAAATTCCATCTAGGGTTTGTCTCTCCGACCATGTCCACGTTGGTTTTCAAGCTGGTTTTGGATTCTCCGTTGATCGAAACCTTGGCGTAGACTTTCATCCTCCCCAATTTCCGGATGTCTGGAAGATTGTAAGCTGAAACTAGGGTAATGTAGAATTTTCTGCACTCCATCATGTTTGCCATTTTTTTTTTTTAAATTATGTGGGATTTTTGTTGGAACTATGGATATTGCTTGGATCTGCCGTTACTATATATATGGTATTGTTATATTGTGTGATATGTGAGTTTGGTCATTGGGAATATATATTAACTTAGAAAAGAATAGTCTTCTCACTATGTAGGAGAAGTTTGTACACGTTGTTTCCTAGTAGCCACGGAGGAGACAAAAACCTCACTCATCCACAAGTCAAGTCTTGGAATATTCTAAATTAATTGGAATTATATATGATATCATTTGTAACGTAGCAGGAATACGACTACACTAAAACACGCATCCATAAAATATTAGGTGTATATCATAAAAATTAGCCTTGGAATTATCTGTATATAATTTGTAATGTAGGAGAAAAAATCCAAATCTATGATTGGATTATTTTATTACTCACTCTGTCCACGAAATGGTTACCACTTATATCATTTAAGTCCGTCTACGAGATGATTGTCACTTCCATTTATAGTAGTAGGACCCACATAATACATTATATTTAATCTTATATTTCTCACTATACTTCACTCACATTTATTGTGGATCCTTACTCCACCTCAACAATACCCACTATTATCTTCTATTACCTACCATTTTCTTAAAACCAGTGTCGTCCACAATGTGACAACAACTTCGTGGAAGGAGGGAGTAATAAATTAACTCATATATATTTTCTTAAGATAAATGATGAGTATTCATACATGTAATCTTATGATCGATCGTCGTCATAGTATATATGGTCATGTTCTAATTGTCATAATAACGCCTGCCTCTTATCCTGTCTTCATATTAGACAAATTAAAAAAGCTAAAAACAAAAAAAATGAAGAATTAATCATATTCATGACCTAAAAAACTCCAAATAAAATTCTCAAATTTTATATATTTCTAAAGCTTGTACAATATTCTTTCTAGCTCATGTTTTACAAATACATATAGCAGTTCTGTTAGACATACAATGTCATGTGACTCATGTTAACATGGTACGTTGTTGCATGACAAATATCTACAATAATTCTGTTGGACATACAATGTCATGCCTAAAGTTTTGTGCACAAAATAACACCAAAAAAGTTCGATCCAATATTTAGCATGTTCTATTGTGTTACAGTCATGAAATTGTGCTAACATGGACTAATGTCTAATGTTACTATTTATAATCGTTAATGTTCTCAAATGTTGTATCTTTCTATTTTTTTTTTAAGTGTTGTATGCATTTGTCACTACTTAACAATGTCTATGTTATCATGATCATTTTACACTCTCTCCTTCCGTCCTATTTAATATGACCACTTTTGTTTTTGCACGAGTATTAAGAAAAAATGAATTAGAGCTAAAAGGAAACTTTAGCTTATGTAATTGTGTAATAGTATAATAAGTTGTTTGATAGAGTTTTAATTAAATATTTTATTGTTGTAATAGTAATGTAATAAAATTGTTTTGCTATTTTGATAAAAGTGTAGTAGTGTATTATGGAAAAATTATTTAGCCCAAAAAGAAAACTGATCAGATGATGTGGGACATTTTGAAATGAAATACTGGCATTATAAATAGGACGTACCAAATGAGTAATATGGTAAGTTTCTACTGAAATCAATGTCATGTTCGATATATGATCTATCTTTTACTTCTCTTCCATAGAACTTACATATCTACATTTTTCTTTTTGTCGTTTTCTTCCGTACGCGAGAACTACCCACCTCTTTTTGAGAAAATTTGTATAATTTCTTGAGTACAAATTTTCGGAGATTTATATCATACTTGAAAATTGAAAATAAATCTTATAATTTCGGTACCGGATTTTTAGAATTTTCTCATTACTAAACCGGCCAAACCTTAAAATAATACTAGCTAGGACGTACTAGTTTAGTTCAACCAATTATTTTCTCTAGTTTTCTTGAGTTTGAAGCCGACAAATTAACCGGTTTACCCTCCTTTAATTTAGTTTAGCCTTTAATTAACAACACTTTTACGTAGCTATATAAATAGAGTATCCGGATTTCAACTATCATTCTCTAATTAGTCACATGTAATTTCTTACAAAATTCTCACAGATAAAAAGATAACAATTCTAAGAGACATTAATATGGAGTGCAGAAAACTTGAAATAACTCTTGTCTCAGCACAACATCTCCCCAATGTGCGAAGCCATGGCCGCATGAAAATCTACGCCAAAATCTCTCTCAAAGGCAAAGAAGAATCCAAAACCACCAAGAAAACCCCCGTTGACTATAAAGGAGAGTCAAGTCCGCGGTGGAATTTCGCCGCCGATTACACGCTGATCAGCGAGTCAATGGTGCGGCGCCCCGAGTCATCCTCGTGGTGAGGCTGATGTGCAAGAGAACTCTCGGAGATAGGTTCATCGGAAAAGTGAAGATTCCGGTGAAGAGTCTGTTTGATATGGGGCAGAAATCGAGGAAGATTCTGAGCTAAGACTTGGCGGGACGCCGGAAGGGAGGCTGAGTTTGTTGTATAGTTTTAGTGAGAAATTGTTGGTCCGGCAGCCGTCGTCGGGTTGGAAGATGGCGCTCGGGACCGTCGGGTTCTTGGTGCTCGTTGGAGGGGCAATGCTGCTCTTGGGGGCGGACTCCGATGATCATGATGGGGATGAGGATGACGATCCGGAGCCCGTTGAGGGTTCGAGCTATGTGTGCGTTGAAGAAAGTGAAGATGAGATTTTTTATGACGATTGTTAATGAGTGGTATATGAAAGCAGATGCGATTGAACCAAAACATATTTTCTTTACGTTCTATTGTTTGGGACAAACACTTGAATGCGACCCGTCGCATGCTATGTGGCGGGTGCGTGGCGTGTGTAATACACGCGCCAGCCGCCCACGCACGGTGCGTGTATTACACGCACCTTTTTTGGTGAAGATTCGAGCGAGAGGAGCCGAAGGTCTCGGAGCGAGCCGAAAAAGTCCAAAATGTTGCACACTGATTATCCTTATATTTGTAATCGGAGCGAAGACGGAGCCGGAAAAAAATACTAAAATTTAAAAAAAAAACCTGAAATTAAAAAAAAAAAAAAAGTTGACCGGATCAACGGG